>CAJHQQ010004741.1:0-24211 GCA_905132885.1 Moricandia moricandioides | reverse complement strand
TCAGGGTGATTCTGCCTTGATTTTTGAGTCTAGATAAAGATTTTTACATCACTATCCATTGTGTTTCGATTAGAATCAAGAAGAAATTTCCAAATCTCCAAACAAGGTAAACTGGAATCACTTCGGTCAAAAATGGGATAACATCATCATCATAACATCTATGATATTGGTTCAATTTCAGGGTTATTCTATACTAATTTATGAGTCTAAATCAAGATTCTTATATCGGGATTCATTCTGGTTTGATTAGAATCAATAAGATATTTTCAAATATCTAAGCAAGTTAACTAAATCATTTTGGTTAATTGTATGATAACTTCTTCATCCTAACTCCTATGATATTGATTCCACTTCAAGGGTATTATCCACTGATTTATGATTTCAAATCAATCTTCTTATATCTTGATTCATTCTGGTTTGATTAGAATCGAGAAGAAATTGCCAAATCTCCAAATAGGTTAAACTAGAATCATTTTGGTTAATAGTGGTATAACTTCTTCATCATAACTCCTATGATATTGGTTGAACTTCATGATGATTATCCACTGATTTATGATTCCAAATCAATATTCTTACATCCTGATTCATTATGGGTTGCTTATAATCAAGAAGAAATTGCCAAATCTCCAAAAAGGGTAAACTCGAATCACTTCGGTTAAAAGTGGGATAACTTCTTCATCATAACTCCTATGATATTGATTCAACTTCAGGGTGATTATCCCCTGATTTATGAGTCCAAATCAAGCTTTTTATATCGTGATTTATTCTGCTTTGATTAGAATCAAGAAGAAATTGTCAAATCTCCAAACAAGGTAAATTCGTATAACATCCGTTATAATTGGGATAACTTCTTCATCATAAATCCTATAATATTGGTTGAACTTCAGGGTGATTATCCACTGATTTATGATTCCAAATTATGATTCTTACATCCTGATTCATTATGGGTTGATTAGAATCGAGAAGAAATTGTAAAATCTCCAAAAAGGGTAAACTCAAATCACTTTGGTTAATAGTGGGATAACTTCTTCATCATAACTCCTATGATATTGATTCAACTTCAGGGTGATTATCCACTGATTTATGAGTCCAAATCAAGCTTCTTACATCGTGATTTCTTCTGGTTTGATTAGAATCAAGAAGAAATTTTTAAATCTCGAAACATGTTAAACTAGAATCATTTCGGTTAATAGTGGGATAACTTCTTCATCATAACTCCTATGATATTGATTCAACTTCAGGGTGATAATCCACTGATTTATGAGTCCAAATCAAGCTTCTTAGATCGTGATTCATTATGGTTTTATTAGAATCAAGAAGAAATTACCAAATCTCGAAACATGTTAAACTGGAATAATTTCGGTTAGTAGTGGGATAACTTCTTCATCATTACTTCTATTATATTGATTCAACTTCAGGGTGATTATCCACTAATTTATGAGTACATAAAAATTTTATTTCATCATGATTCATTCTGGTTTGATTAGAATCAAGAAGAAATTGCCAAATTTCCAAACACGGTAAACTGGTATAACATCCGTTAGAACTGGGATAACTTCGGTTAATAGTGAGATAACTTTTTCATCATAATTCATATGATATTGATTCAATTTAAGGGTGATTATCCACTGATTTATGATTCCAAATCAAGATTCTTACATCTTGATTCATTCTGTTTTGATTAGAGACAAGAAGAAATTGGCAAATCTCCAAACAGAATAAACTGGAATCACTTCGGTTAATAGTGGGATAACTTCTTCATCATAACTCCTATAATATCGATTCAACATGAAGGTGATTATCCACTTATTTATGATTCCAAATCAAGATTCTTACATCATGATTTATTCTGTCTTGATTAGAATCAAGAAGAAATTGCGAAATCTCCAAATAGGTAAACTGGAATCACTTCGGTTAATAGTGGGATAACTTTTTTTATCATAACTCCTATGATATTGATTCAACTTCAGGGTGATTATACACTGATTTATGATTCCAAATCAAGCTTCTTACATCATGATTAATTCGTTTTTTAATTACAATCAAGAAGAATTACCAAATATCCAAATAGCATAAATTGGAATCACTTCGGTTAAAAGTGGGATAACTTCTTCATCATAACTTCTATGATATTGGTTAAATTTCAGGGTTATTCTCTACTGATTTATGATTCCAAATCAAACTTCTTAGATCGTTATTCATTCTGGTTTGATTAAAATCAAGAAGAAATTGCCAAATCTCCAAACAGGTTAAACTAGAATCATTTCGGTTAATAGTAGGATAACTTTTTCATCTTAACTCCCATGATACTAATTCAACTTCAGGGTGATTATCCATTATTTTATGAGTCCAAATCAAGCTTCTTATGTCGTGATTCATTCTGATTTGATTAGAATCAAGAAGAAATTGTCAAATCTCCAAACAGGATAAACTAGAATCATATCCGTTAAAAGTGGGATAACTTCTGCATCATAACTCCTATGATATTGATTCAACATCAGGGTGCTTATCCACTGATTTATGATTCGAAATCAAGATTCTTACATCTTGATTCATTCTGGTTTGATTAGAATCAAGAAGAAATTGCGAAATCTCCAAACATGATAAACTGGAATCACTTCGGTTAATAGTGGGATAACTTCTTCATCATAACTCCAATGATATTGATCCAACTTCAGGGTGATTATCCACTAATTTATGAGTACAAATCAATCTTCTTACATCGTGATTCATTCTGGTTTAATTAGAATCAAGAAGAAATTTTCAAATCAACAAACAGGGTAAACTAGAATCACGTTGGTTGAAAGTGGGATAATTTCTTCATTATAACTCCTATGAAATTTATTCAACTTCAGGGTGATTCTCCCCTGATTTATGATTCAAAATCAAGATTCATAAATCGTAATTAATTCTGGTTTGAATAAAGTGAAGCAGAAATTTCCAAATCTCCAAACAAGATAAACTGGAATAACTTCGGTTAAAAGTGGGATAACTTCTTCATCATAACTCCTTTGATATTGATTCAACTTAAGGGTGATTATCCACTGATTTATGAGTCCAAATCAAGCTTCTTACATCGTGATTCCTCTGGTTTGAATAGAATCAAGAAAAAATTACCAAATATCAAAACAGGTTAAACTGGAATCATTTCGGTTAATAGTGGGACAACTTCTTCATCATAACTCCTATGAGTCCAAATAAAGCTTTTTAGATCGTGATCCATTGTGGTTTGATTAGAATCAAGAAGAAATTTCCAAATCTCCAAACAAGGTAAACTGGAATCACTTCGATCAAAAGTGGGATAACATATTCATCATAACTTCTATGATATTGGTTAAATTTCAGGGTTACTCTCTACTGATTTATAATTCCAAATCAAGCTTCTTATATCGGGATTCATTCTGGTTTTATTAGAATAAAGAAGAAAATGCCAAATATCTAAACAAGTTAAACATAATCGTTTTGGTTAATGGTGGGATAACTTCTTCATCCTAACTCCTATGATATTGATTCCACTTCAAGGTGATTATCCACTGATTTATGGTTTCAAATCAATTTTCTTATATCAGGATTCATTTTGGTTTCATTGGAATCGAGAAGAAATTGCCCAATTTCCAAATAGGTTAAACTAGAATCATTTCGGTTAATAGTGGGATAACTTCTTCATCATAAATCCTATGATATTGGTTGAACTTCAGGATGATTATCCACTGATTTATGATTACAAATCACGATTATTACATCCTGATTCATTATGGGTTGATTAGAATCAAGAAGAAACTGCCAACTCTCCAAAAAGGGTAAATTTGAATCACTTCGGTTAATAGTGGGATAACTTCTTCATCATAACTCCGATGATATTGATTCAACTTCAGTGTGATTATCCACTTATTTATGAGTCCAAATAAAGATTCTTATATCGTGATTCATTTTGGTTTTATTAGAATGAAGAAGAAATTACCAAATATCAAAACTGGTTAAACTGGAATCATTTCGGTTAATAGTGGGATAACTTCTTCATTATAACTCCTATGATATTAGTTCAACTTCAGGGTGATTCTCCCTTGATTTATAGGTCTAAATAAAGGTTTTTACATGGTGATACATTGTGGTTTGATTAGAATCAAGAAGAAATTTCCAAATCTCCAAACAAGGTAAACTGGAATCACTTCGGTCAAAAGTGGGATAACATCTTCATCATAACTTCTATGATATTGGTTCAATTTCAGGGTTAATCTCTATTGATTTATGAGTCCAAATCAAGCTTATTATATCTGGATTCATTCTGGTTTGATTAGAATCAGGAAGAAATTTCCAAATATCTAAACAAGTTAAACTGAATCATTTCGGTTAATGGTGGGATAACTTCTTCATCCTAACTCCTATGATATTGATTCCACTTCAAGGTAATTATCCACTGATTTACGATTTCAAATAAATCTTTTTATATCGTGAATCATTCTGGTTTGATTAGAATCAAGAAGAAATTGTCAAATCTCCAAACAGGTTAAACTGGAATCATTTCGGTTAATAGTGGGATAACTTCTTCATCATAAATCCTATGATAATGGTTGAACTTCAGGATGATTATCCACTGATTTATGATTCCAAATCAAGATTCTTACATCCTGATTCATTGTGGGTTGATTAGAATCAAAAAGAAATTCCCAAATCTCGAAAAATGGTAAACTCGAATCACTTTGGTTAATAGTGGGATAACTTCTTCATCATAACTCCTATGATATTGATTCAACTTCAGGGTGATTATCCACTGATTTATGAGTCCAAATAAATCTTCTTACATAGTGTTTTGTTCTGGTTTGATTAGAATCAAGAAGAAATTTTCAAATCTCGAAACAGGTTAAAGTAGAATCATTTCGGTTAATAGTGGGATAACTTCTTCATCATAACTCCTATGATATTGATTCAACTTCAGGGTGATTATCCACTGATTTATGAGTCCAAATCAAGCTTCTTAGATCGTGATTCATTATGGTTTTATTAGAATCAAGAAGAAATTGCCAAATCTCCAAACATGTTAAACTGGAATAATTTCGGTTAGTAGTGGGATAACTTCTTCATCATTACTTCTATGATATTGATTCAACTTCAGGGTGATTATCCACTAATTTATGAGTTCAAAAAAAGTTTATTACATCGTGGTTCATTATGGTTTGATTAGAATCAAGAAGAAATTGCCAAATTTCCAAACACTGTAAACTGGTTTAACATTCGTTAGAACTGGGATAATTTCAGTTAATGGTGGGATAACTTTTTCATCATAACTCCTATGATATTGATTCATTTTCAGGGTGATTATCCACTGATTTATGATTCCAAATCAAGATTCTTACATCTTGATTCATTCTGTTTTGATTAGAAACAAGAAGAAATTGGCAAATCTCCAAACAGAATAAACTGGAATCAGTTCGGTTAATAGTTGGATAACTTCATCATAACTCCTATGATATTTATTCAACTTGAAGGTGATTATCCACTTATTTATGATTTCAAATCAATATTCTTACATCCTGATATATTCTGTTTTGATTAGAATCAAGAAGAAATTGCGAAATCTCCAAATAGGGTAAACTGGAATCACTTCGGTTAATAGTGGGATAATTTTTTTATCATAACTCCTATGATATTGATTCAACTTCTGGGTGATTATACACTGATTTATGATTCCAAATCAATCTTCTTACATCATGATTCATTCGTTTTTTTTTATTATAATCAAGAAGAATTACCAAATCTCCAAATAGCATAAACTGGAATCACTTCGGTTAAAAGTGGGATAACTTTTTCATCATCATTTCTATGATATTGGTTCAATTTCATGGTTATTCTCTACTGATTTATGATTCCAAATCAAACTTATTAGATCGTGATTCATTCTGGTTTGATTAAAATCAAGAAGAAATTGTCAAATCTCCAAACAGGTTAAACTGGAATCATTTCGGTTAATAGTGGGATAACTTCTTCATCTTAACTCCCATGATATTAGTTCAACTTCAGGGTGATTATCTACTATTTTATGAGTCTAAATCAATATTATTATGTCATGATTCATTCTGGTTTGATTAGAATCAAGAAGAAATTGTCAAATCTCCAAACAGGGTAAACTAGAATCACATCCGTTAAAAATGGGATAACTTCTGCATCATAACTTCTATGATATTGATTCAAATTTAGGGTGATTATCAACTGATTAATGATCCCAAATCAAGATTCTTACATCCTGATTCATTGTGGGTTGATTAGAATCAAGATTAAATTGCCAAATCTCCAAAAATGGTAAACTCGAATCACTTTGGTTAATAGTGGGATAACTTCTTCATCATAACTCCTATGATATTGATTCAACTTCAGGGTGATTATCCACTGATTTATGAGTCCAAATCAAGCTTCTTACATCATGTTTTGTTCTGGTTTGATTAGAATCAAGAAGAAATTTTCAAATCTAGAAACAGGTTAAACTAGAATCATTTCGGTTAATAGTGGGATAGCTTCTTCATCATAACTCCTATGATATTGATTCAACTTCAGGGTGATTATCCACTGATTTATGAGTCCAAATTAAGCTTCTTAGATCGTGTTTTATTATGGTTTTATTAGAATCAAGAAGAAATTTCCAAATTTCCAAACACTGTAAACTGGTATAACATCCGTTAGAACTGTAATAATTTCGGTTAATGGTGGGATAACTTCTTCATCATAACTCCTATGATATTGATTCAGTTTCAGGGTGATTATGCACTGATTTATGATTCCAAATCAAGATTCTTGCATCTCGATTCATTCTGTTTTGATTAGAAACAAGAAGAAATTGGCAAATCTCCAAACAGAATATACTGGAATCACTTCGGTTAATAGTGGGATAACTTCTTCATCATAACTCCAATGATATTGATTCAACTTGAAGGTGATTATCCACTTATTTATGATTCCAAATCAATATTCTTACATCATGATTTATTCTGTTTTGATTAGAATCAAGAAGAAATTGAGAAATCTTCAAATAGGGTAAACTGGAATCACTTCGGTTAGTAGTGGGATAACTTTTTTATCATAACTCCTATGATATTGATTCAACTTCAGGGTGATTATACACTGATTTATGATTCCAAATAAAGCTTCTTATATCATGATTCATTCTTTTTTTATTATAATCAAGAAGAATTACCAAATCTCCAAATAGCATAAACTGGAATCACTTTGGTTAAAAGTGGGATAAGTTCTTCATCATAACTTCAATGATATTGGTTCAATTTCAGGGTTATTCTCTACTGATTTATGATTCCAAATCAAACTTCTTAGATCGTGATTCATTCTGGTTTGATTAAAATCAAGAAGAAATTGTCAAATCTCCAAACAGATTAAACTGGAATCATTTCAGTTAATAGTGGGATAACTTCTTCATCTTAACTCCCATGATATTAATTCAACTTCACGGTGATTGTCCACTATTTTATGAGTCCAAATCAATCTTCTTATGTCGTGATTCATTCTGGTTTGATTAGAATCAAGAAGAAATTGTCAGATCTCCACACATGGTAAACTTGAATCACATTCGTTAAAAGTGGGATAACTTTTGCATCATAACTTCTATGATATTGATTCAAATTCAGGGTGATTATCCACTGATTTATGATTCCAAATCAATATTCTTACATTATGATTCAATATGGTTTGATTAGAATCAAGAAGAAATTTTCAAATCTCCAAAAAGGGTAAACTCTAATCACTTCGGTTAATACTGGATAACTTCTTCATCATAACTCCTATAATATTGATTCAACTTCAGGGTTATTATCCACTTATTTATGATTCCAAATCAAGATTTTTACATCATGATTTATTCTGTTTTGATTAGAATCAAGAAGAAATTTCGAAATCTCCAAACAGGGTAATTTGGAATCACGTTTGTTGAAAGTGGATAACTTATTCATCATAACTCTTATGATATTAGTTCAACTTCAGGGTTATTCTCCCTGATTTATGAGTTGAAATCAAGATTCTTAGATCGTGATTCATTCTGGCTTAATTAGAATCAAGAAAAAATTGTCAAATCCCCAAACAATGTAAACTCGAATCACGTCAGTTGAAAGTGGGTTAATTTCTTCATCCTAACTCCTATGATATTGATTCAACTTCAGGGTGATTATCCACTAATTTATGAGTCTAAATCAAGCTTCTTATATCCTGATTCATTATGGTTTGATTATAATCAAGAATAAATTGTCAAATCTCCTAAAAGAGTAAACTGGAATCATTTCGGTTAATAGTGGGACAACTTCTTCATCCTAACTCCTATGATATTGATTCCACTTCAGGGTGATTATCCACTGATTTATGAGTTCAAATCAAGCTTCTTATATCATGATTCATTCGGGTTTGATTAGAATCAAGAAGAAATTGTCAAATCTTTAAACAAGGAAAACTAGAATCACATCGGTTGAAAGTGCGATAACTTCTTCATCATAACTCCTGTGATATTGATTCAAATTCAAGGTGATTATCCACTGATTTATGATTCTAACTCAAGATTCTTACATCGTGATCCATTCTAGTTTTATTAGAATCAAGAAGAAATTGCCAAATCTCCAAGCAGGGTAAACTGGAATCACGTCGGATAAAAGTGGAATAACTTCTTCATCGTAATTCCTATGAAATTTATTCAACTTCAGGTTGATTATCCAATGATTTATGAGTCCAAATAAAGCTTCTTACGTCGTGTTTCATTGTGGTTTTATTAGAATCAAGAAGAAATTGCCAAATCTCTAAAGATCATAAACTGGAATCACGTCGGTTAAAAGTGGGATAACTTCTTCATCATAACTCCTAAGATATTAGGTCAACTTCAGGGTGATTCTCCCCTGATTTATGATTCGAAATCAAGCTTATTAAATCGTGATTCATTCTGGTTTGATAAGAATCAGGAAGAAATTTCCAAATCTCCAAACATGATAAACTGGAATCACTTCAGTTAATAGTGGGATAACTTCTTCATCATAACTTCAATGATATTGGTTCAATTTCAGGGTTATTCTCTACTGATTGATGAGTCCAACTCAATCTTATTAGATCGTGATTCATTCTGGTTTGATTAGAATCAAGAATAAATTTTCAAATCTCCAAACATGTTAAACTCGAATCATTTCGGTTAGTAGTGGGATAACTTCTACATCGTAACTCCTATGATATTGATTTAACTTCAGGGTGATTATCCACTAATTTATGAGTCCAAATCAAGCTTCTTATATCCTGATTCATTATAGGTTGATTAGAATCAAGAAGAAATTGTCAAATCTCCAAACAGATTAAACTGGAATCATTTAAGTTAATAGTGGGATAACTTCTTCATCTTAACTCCCATGATATTAATTCAACTTCACGGTGATTATCCACTATTTTATGAGTCCAAATCAATATTCTTATGTCGTGATTCATTCTGGTTTGATTAGAATCAAGAAGAAATTGTCAGATCTCCACACATGGTAAACTTGAATCACATTCGTTAAAAGTGGGATAACTTTTGCATCATAACTTCTATGATATTGATTCAAATTCAGGGTGATTATCCACTGATTTATGATTCCAAATCAATATTCTTACATTATGATTCAATATGGTTTGATTAGAATCAAGAAGAAATTTTCAAATCTCCAAAAAGGGTAAACTCTAATCACTTCGGTTAATACTGGATAATTTCTTCATCATAACTTCTATAATATTGATTCAACTTCAGGGTGATTATCCACTTATTTATGATTCAAAATCAAGATTTTTACATCATGATTTATTCTGTTTTGATTAGAATCAAGAAGAAATTGCGAAATCTCCAAACAGGGTAATTTGGAATCACGTTTGTTGAAAGTGGATAACTTATTCATCATAACTCTTATGATATTGGTTCAACTTCAGGGTGATTCTCCCTGATTTATGAGTTGAAATCAAGATTCTTAGATCGTGATTCATTCTGGCTTAATTAGAATCAAGAAAAAATTGTCAAATCCCCAAACAATGTAAACTCGAATCACGTCAGTTGAAAGTGGGATAATTTCTTCATCCTAACTCCTATGATATTGATTCAACTTCAGGGTGATTATCCACTAATTTATGAGTCTAAATCAAGCTTCTTATATCCTGATTCATTATGGTTTGATTAGAATCAAGAATAAATTGTCAAATCTCCTAAAAGGGTAAACTGGAATCATTTCGGTTAATAGTGGGACAACTTCTTCATCCTAACTCCTATGATATTGATTCCACTTCAGGGTGATTATCCACTGATTTATGAGTTCAAATCAAGCTTCTTATATCATGATTCATTCGGGTTTGATTAGAATCAAGAAGAAATTGTCAAATCTTTAAACAAGGAAAACTAGAATCACATCGGTTGAAAGTGCGATAACTTCTTCATCATAACTCCTGTGATATTGATTCAAATTCAGGGTGATTATCCACTGATTTATGATTCTAACTCAAGATTCTTACATCGTGATCCATTCTGGTTTTATTAGAATCAAGAAGAAATTGCCAAATCTCCAAGCAGGGTAAACTGGAATCACTTCGGATAAAAGTGGAATAACTTCTTCATCGTAATTCCTATGAAATTTATTCAACTTCAGGTTGATTATCCAATGATTTATGAGTCCAAATAAAGCTTCTTACGTCGTGTTTCATTGTGGTTTTATTAGAATCAAGAAGAAATTGTCAAATCTCTAAAGATCATAAACTGGCATCACGTCGGTTAAAAGTGGGATAACTTCTTCATCATAACTCCTAAGATATTAGGTCAACTTCAGGGTGATTCTCCCCTGATTTATGATTCGAAATCAAGCTTATTAAATCGTGATTCATTCTGGTTTGATAAGAATCAGGAAGAAATTTCCAAATCTCCAAACATGATAAACTGGAATCACTTCAGTTAATGGTGGGATAACTTCTTCATCATAACTTCAATGATATTGGTTCAATTTCAGGGTTATTCTCTACTGATTGATGAGTCCAACTCAATCTTATTAGATCGTGATTCATTCTGGTTTGATTAGAATCAAGAATAAATTTTCAAATCTCCAAACATGTTAAACTCGAATCATTTCGGTTAGTAGTGGGATAACTTCTACATCGTAACTCCTATGATATTGATTCAACTTCAGGGTGATTATCCACTAATTTATGAGTCTAAATCAAGCTTCTTATATCCTGATTCATTATGGTTTGATTATAATCAAGAATAAATTGTCAAATCTCCTAAAAGAGTAAACTGGAATCATTTCGGTTAATAGTGGGACAACTTCTTCATCCTAACTCCTATGATATTGATTCCACTTCAGGGTGATTATCCACTGATTTATGAGTTCAAATCAAGCTTCTTATATCATGATTCATTCTTGTTTGATTATAACCAAGAAGAAATTGTCAAATCTTTAAACAAGGCAAACTGGAATCACATCGGTTGAAAGTCCGATAACTTCTTCATCATAACTCCTATGATATTGATTCAAATTCAGGGTGATTATCCACTGATTTATGATTCTAAATCAAGCTTTTTACACCGTGATCCATTCTGGTTTTATTAGAATCAAGAAGAAATTGCCAAATCTCCAAATAGGGTAAACTAGAATCACTTCGGTTAAAAGTGGCATAACTTCTTCATCGTAATTCCTATGAAATTGATTCAACATTAGGGTGATTATGCACTGATTTATGAGTACAAATAAAGCTTCTTACATCGTGTTTCATTTTGGTTTTATTAGAATAAGGAAGAAATTGCGAAATCTCCAAACAGGTAAATTGGAATCATGTCGGTTAAAAGTGGGATAACTTCTTCATCATTACTCCTATAATATTAGGTCAACTTCATGGTGATTCTCCCCTGATTTATGAGTCGAAATCAGCTTTCTCGCATCGTGATTCATTCTGGTTTTATAAGAATAAAGAAGAAATTGCAAAATCTTCAAACATGGTAAACTGGAATCACTTTAGTTAATAGTGAGATAACTTCTTCATCATAACTTCTATGATATTTTGATTCAATTTCAGGGTTATTCTCTACTGATTTATGAGTCCAAATCAAGCTTCTTAGATCGTGATTCATTCTGGTTTGATTAGAATCAAGAATAAATTGTCAAATCTCCAAACAGGTTAAACTTGAATCATTTCGGTTAATAGTGGGATAACTTCTTCATCATAACTCCTATGATATTGATTCAACTTCAGGGTGATTATCACTAACTTATGAGTCCAAATCAATCTTCTTATATCCTGATTCATTCTGGTTTGATTAGAATCAAGAAGAAATTGCAAATCTCCAAATAGGGTAAACTAATATCACATCCGTTAAAAGTGGGATAACTTCTGCATCATAACTCCTATGATATTGATTCAACTTCAGGGTGATTATCTACTGATTTATGAATACAAATCAATCTTCTTACATTTTGATTCATTCTGGTTTGATTTGAATCAAGAAGAAATTACAAATCTCCAAACAAGGTAAACTGGAATCACTTCAGTCAAAAGGGGGATAACTTCTTCATCGTAATTCCTATGAAATTGATTCAACTTCAGGGTGATTATACACTGATTTATGAGTCAAAATAAAGCTTCTTACATCGTGATTACTTCTGGTTGATTAGAATCAAGACAAAATTTCCAAATCTCCAAGCAGGTTAAATTGGAATCATTTCGGTTAATAGTGGGATAACTTCTTCATCATAACTCCTATGATATAGATTCAACTTCACGGTGATTATCCACAGATTTATGAGTCCAAATCAAATTTATTACATCTTCATTTATTCTGATTTGATTAGAATCAAGAATAAATGGCCAAATCTCCAAACAGAGTAAACTGGAATCACGATGGTTGAAAGTGGATTAACTTCTTCATCCTAACTCCTATGATATTGATTAAACTTGAGGGTGATTCTCCCCTGATTTATGAGTTGAAATCAAGATTCTTAGATCGTGATTCATTCTGGTTTGATTAGAATCAAGAAGAAATTGTCAATTCTCCAAACAGGGTAAACTGTAAGAAATTGTCAATTCTCCAAACAGGGCAAACTGGAATCACGTTTGTTGAAAGTAGGAAAACTTATTCATCATAACTCCTATGATATTAGTTCAACTTCAGGGTGATTCTCCACTGATTAATTAGACCAAATCAAGCTTCTTACATCATGATTCATTTGTTTTTTTAAATTATAATCAAGAAGAAATTACCAAATCTCCAAATAGCGTAAACTGGAATCACTTCAGTTAAAAGTGGGATAACTTTTTCATCATAACTTCTATGATATTTGTTCAATTTCAGGGTTATTCTCTACTGATTTATGAGTCTAAATCAAACTTCTTTGATCGCGATTCATTATGGTTTGACTAGAATCAAGAAGAAATTGCCAAATTTCCAAACATGTTAAATTGGAATCATTTCGTTTAATAGCGGGATAACTTCTTCATCATAACTCTTATGATATTGATTCAACTTCAGGGTGATTATCCACTGATTTATGATTCAAAATCAAGATTCTTACATCCTGATTCATTATGGTTTGATTAGAATCTTTAAGAAATTGCCAAATCTCCAAAAATGGTAAACTGGAATCACTTCGGTTTATAGTAGGATAACTTCTTCATCATAACTCCTATAATATTGATTAATATTCAGGGTGATTCTCAAATTATTTATGAGCCAAAATCAAGCTTACTACATCTTGATTCATTCTTGTTTGATTAGAATCATGAAGAAATTGCCAAATCTCCAAACACGGTAAACTAAAATCACTTTGGTTAAAAGTGGGATAACTTCTTCATCATAACTCCTATGATATTGATTCAACTTCAGGGTGATTATCCTCTAATTTATGAGTCCAAATCAAGCTTCTTATATCGTGATACATTCTGGTTTTATTAGAATCAAGAAGAAATTGTCAAATCTCCAAACATGGTAAACTGGAATCACTTCGGTTGAATGTGAGATAACTTCTTCATTATAACTCCTATGATTTTGATTCAAATTCAGGGTTATTATCTACTAATTTATGATTTGAAATCAATATTCTTACATCTTGATTCATTCTGGTTTTATTAGAATCAAGAATCAATTGCCAAATCTCCAAAGAAGGTAAACTGGAATCACTTCGGTAATAGTGAGATAACTTCTTCATCATAGCTCCTATGATATTGATTATCCACTTATTTATGATTCCAAATCAAGATTCCAAATTACGATTCTTACATCGTGATTTATACTGTTTTGATTAGAATCAAGAAGAAATTGTGAAATCTCCAAAAAGGGTAAACTGGAATCACTTCGTTTAATAGTGGAATAATTTTTTTATCATAACTCCTATGATATTGATTCAAATTCAGGGTGATTATCCATTGATTTATGAATCCAAATCAAGCTTCTTACATCGTGATTCATTCTTGTTTGATTAGAATCAAGAAGAAATTGTCAAATCTCCAAACAGGGTAAACTGGAATCACTTTGGTTAAAAGTTGGATAACTTCTTCATCGTAATTCGTATGAAATTGATTCAACTTCAGGGTGATTATCCACAGATTTATGAGTCCAAATCCAGCTGCTTACATCGTTTTTCATTGTGGTTTTATTAGAATCAATAAGAAATTGCCAAATCTCCAAACAGGGTAAACTTTAATCACGTCGGTTAAAAGTGGGATAACTACTTCACCATAACTCCTATGATATTAGTTCCACTTCAGGGTGTTTCTCCTCTTATTTATGAGTCCAAATCATGTTTATTTCATCGTGATTCATTATCGGTTGATTAGAATCAAGAATATATTGTCAAATCTCCAAACATGGTAAACTGGAATCACAGCGGTCGAAACTGGGATAACTTTCTTCATCATAACTCCTATGATATTGGTTGAACTTCAGGGTGATTATACACTGATTTATGATTCCAAATCAATATTCTTACATCTTGATTCATTTTGGTTTGATTAAAATCGAGAAGAAATTGCCAAATCTCCAAACAGGGTAAACTGGAATCACTTCGGTTAAAAGTGGAATAAATTTTTCATCATAACTACTCTGATATTAATTCAACTTCAGATTGATCATACACTGATTTATGAGTCCAAATCAAGCTTCTTACATATTGATTCATTCTGGTTTGATTAGAATCAAGAAGAAATTGTCAAATCTCCAAAGAGGTTAAACTGGAATTATTTTGGTCAATAGTGGGATAAATTATTCATCATAACTCCTATGATATTGATTCAATTTCATGGTGATTATCCACTGATTTGTAAGTCCAAATCAAAATTCTTAGATCGTGATTCTTTCTGGTTTGATTAGAATAAAGAAGAAATTACCAAATCTCCAAACATGGCTAATTGGAATCATTTCGGCTAATAGTGGGATAACTTCTTCATCATAACTCCTATGATATTTATTTAATTTCAGGTGATTATTCAAAAATTTAGGAGTCCAAATCAAGCTTATTTTATCGTGAATCGTTCTGTTTTTATAAGAATCATAACTCCTATGATATTAGTTCAAATTCTGGGTTATTCTCTCTTGATTTATGAGTCAAAATAAATCTTGTTACATCGTGATTCATTCTGGTTTGATTATAATCAAGAAGAAATTGTCAAATCTTCAAACAAGATAAACTGGAATCACCTCAGTCAAAAGTGGGATAACTTCTTCATCATAACTTCTATGATATTAGTTCAATTTCTGGGTTATTCACTATTGATTTATGATTCCAAATCAAGCTTCTTACTTCGTGTTTCATTGTGGTTTTATTAGAATCAAGAAAAAAATTGTCAAATCTCTAAACAGAGTAAACTGGAATCACATCCGTTAAAAGTGGGATAACTTATTACCTCGTGATTCCTTTTGTTTTGATTAGAATCAAGAAGAAATTGTCAAATCTCCAAAAAGGTTAAACTGGAATCATTTCGGTTAATAGTTGGATAACTTCTTCATCATAACTCCTATGATATTGATTCAACTTCAGGGTGACTATCCACTGATTTATTAGTCCCAATCAAGCTTCTTAGATTGTGTTTCATTATGGTTTTATTAGAATCAAGAAGAAATTGCCAAATCTCCAAACATGGTAAACTAGAATCACGTCGGTTGAAAGTGGGATAACTTCTTCATCATAACTCCTATGATATTAGTTCAACTTTAGGGTGATTCTCCCCTGATTTATGAGTCTAAATAAAGCTTCTTACATCGTGATTCATTCTAGTTTGATTAGAATCAAGAATAAATTACTAAATCTCCAAAAAGGGTAAACTAGAATCAATTCGGTTAATAGTGGGATAACTTCTTCATCATAACTCCTATGATATTGATTCAACTTAAGGGTGATCATCCACTGATTTATGAGTCCAAATCAAGCTTATTACATCGTGATTCCTTCTGGTTTGATTAAAATCAAGAAGAAATTGTCAAATATCCAAACATGTTAAACTGGAATCATTTCGGTTAATAGTGGGATAACTTCTTCATCATAACTCCTATGATATTAGTTCAGCTTCAGGGTGATAATCTACTGATTTATGAGTTGAATTAAAGCTACTTATATCGTGATTCATTCTAGTTTGATTAGAATCAAGAAGAAATTGTCAAATCTTTAAACAATGTAAACTGGAATCGCGTCAGTTGAAAGTGGGATAACTTCTTCATCATACTCCTATGATATTGATTCAACTTATGGGTGATTATCCACTGATTTATGATTCTATATCAAGATAATTACATCGTGATTCATTCTGGTTTGATTAGAATCAAGAAGAAATTGCCAAATCTCCAAACAGGGTAAATTGGAATCACGTCGGTTGAAAGTGGGATAACTTCTTCATCATAACTCCTATTATATTGATTAAACTTCATGGTGATTATCCACTAATTTGTGAGTCCAAATTAACCTTCTTGTATCGTGATTCATTCTGGTTTGATTAGAATCAAGAAAAATTGCCAAATTTCAAAACATGGTAAACTGGAATCAAATACGTTAAAAGTGGGATAACTTCTTCATCATAAGTCCTATGATGTTGATTCAACTTCAGGGTGAATATCTACTGATTTATGATTCAAAATCAAAATTCTTACATCTTGATTCATTCTGGTTTTATTAAAATCAAGAACTAATAGCCAAATCTCGAAACAGGGTAAACTGGAGTCACTTCGGTTAATAGTGGGATAACTTGTTCATCATAACTCCTATGATATTGATTCAACTTCAGGGTGATTATCCACTGATTTATGAGTCCAAATAAAGCTTATTACATCGTGATTCCTTCTAGTTTGATTAGAATCTAGATGAAATTTCTAAATGTCCAAAGAGGTTAAACTGAAGTCACATCCGTTAAAAGTGAGATAACTTATTCATCATAACTCCAATGATACTGATTCAAATTCAGGGTGATGATCCACTGATTTATGATTCAAAATCAATATTCTTACATTATGATTCATTCTGGTTTATTTAGAATCAGGAAGAAATTGCCGAATCTCCGAACAGGAATCATTTGGGTTAATAGTTGGATAACTTCTTCATCATAACTCCTACGATATAGATTCAACTTAAGGGTGATTATCCACTGATTTATCAGTCCAAATCAACCTTCTTACATCATGATTCCTTCTGTTTTGATTAGAATCAAGAAGAAATTGCCAAATCTCCAAACATGTTAAACTGGAATCATTTCGGTTAATAGTAAGATAACTTCTTCATCATAACTCCTATGATATTGATTCAACTTCAGGGTGACTATCCAATGAGTTATGAGTCCTAATCAACCTTTTTAGATCGTGTTTCGTTATGGTTTTATTAGAATCAAGAAGAAATTGCCAAATATCCAGACATGGTAAACTCGAATCACGTCTGTTGAAAATGGGATAACTTCGTCATCATAACTCCTATGATATTAGTTCAACTTTAGGGTGATTCTCCCCTGATTTATGAGTCGAAATAAAGCTTCTTACATCGTGATTCATTCTTGTTTGATTATAATCAACAATAGGTTGCAAATCTCCAAAAAGGGTAAATTGGAATCAGTTCGGTTAATAGTGGGATAACTTCTTCATCATAACTCCTATGATATTGATTCAACTTAAGGGTGGTTATCCACTGATTTATGAGTCCAAATCAATTTTATTACATCGTGATTCCTTCTGGTTTGATTAGAATCAAGAAGAAAAAGTCAAATATCCAAACATATTAAACTGGAATCATTTCGGTTAATAGTGGGATAACTTCTTCATCATAACTCCTATAATATTGATTCAACTTCAGGGTGATTATCCACTGATTTATGAGTTCAAATCAAGCTTCTTAGATCGTGTTTCATTATATTTTTATTAGAATCAAGAAGAAATTGCCAAATCTCCAAACCGGGTAAACTGGAATCACGTCGGTTGAAAGTGGGATAACTTCTTCATCCTAACTCCTATGATATTGATTCAACTTCAGGGTGATTATCCACTGATTAATGAGTCCAAATCAAGGTTCTTACATCATGATTCATTATTTTTTAATTAGAATCAAGAAGAAATTACCAAATCTCCAAACAGCGTAAACTCGAATCACTTCGGTTAAAAGTGGGATAACTTCTTCATCATAACTCCTATGATATTGATTCAACTTCAGGGTGATTATCCACTGATTTATGATTCCAAATCAATAGTATTACATCTTGATTCATTCAGTTTTGATTAGAATCAAGAAAAAATTGCCAAATCTCCAAACATGGTAAATTGGAATCACTTCGGTTAATAGTGGGATAACTTCTTCATCATAACTCCCATGATATTGATCAAAATTCATGGTGATTATCCACTGATTCATGATTCCAAATCAAGATTCTTACATCTTGATTCATTATGTTTTGATTAGAATCAAGAAGAAATTGCCAAATGTCCAAACAGGGTAAACTGGAATCACTTCAGTTAATAGTGGGATAACTTCTTCATCATAACTCCTATGATATTGATTCAACTTCAGGGTGATTATCCACTGATTTATGATTCTAAATCAAGATTCTTACATCCTGGTTTACTCTGGTTTGATTAGAATCAAGAAGAAATTGTCAAATCTCTAAACATGGTAAATTGAAATCACGTCGGTTGAAAGTGGGATAACTTCTTCATCCTAACTCCTATGATATTGATTCAACTTCAAGGTGATTCTCCATTTATTAATGAGTCCGAATCACGCTTCTTACATCATGATTCCTTCTTTTTTTTAATTAGAATCAAGTTGAAATTACCATATCTCCAAACATCGTAAACTGGAATCACTTTGGTTAAAAATGGGATAACTTCTACATCATAACGTCTATGATATTGGTTCAATTTCAGGGTTATTCTCTACTGATTTATGAATCCAAATCAAACTTCTTACATCGTGATTCCTTCTAGTTTGATTAGAATCAAGAAAAATTGCCAAATCTCCAAACATGATAGACTGGAATCATTTCGTTTAATAGTGGGATAATTTCTTCATCATAACTCCTATGATATTTATTCAACTTCAGGGTGATTATCCACTGCTTTATGATTCCAAATCAAGATTCATACGTCTTGATTCATTCTATTTTGATTAGAATCAAGAAGAAATTTGCAAATCTCCAAACAGGTAAACTGGAGTAACTTCTGTTAATAGTGGGATAAAAGTGGGATAAATTCTTCATCATAACTCCTATGATATTGGTTCAAATTCAGGGTGATTATCCTCTGATTTATGAGTCCAAATAAATATTTTTACATCGTGATTCCTTCTGTTATGATTAGAATCAAGAAGAAATCGCCAATCCTCCAAACAGGTTAAACTGGAATCATTTCTGTTAATAGTAGGATAACTTCTTCATCATAACTCCTATGATATTGATTCAACTTCAAGGTGATTATCCCTGATGTATCCAAATCAAGATTCTTACATCTTGATTCATTCTGGTTTGATTAGAATCAAGAAAAAATTGCCAAATTTCCAAGCATGATAAACTAGAATCATTTCGATTAATATTGGGATAACTTTTTCATCATAACTCCTATGATATTGATTCAACTTCAAGGTGATTATCCCTGATGTATGAGTCCAAATCAACTTTATTATAATTGTTATTCATTCTGGTTTCATTAGAATCAAGAAGAAATTGTCAAATCTCCAAAAAGGGCAAACTGGAACCACATCGGTTGAAAATGAAATAATTTCTTCATCATAACTCGTATGATATTAGTTCAACTTTAGGGTAACTATCCACTGATTTATGAGTCCAAATCAAGCTTTTTAGATCGTGTTTCATAATGGTTTTATTAGAATCAAGAAGAAATTGCCAAATCTCCAAACATGGTAAACTGGAATCACGTCGGTTGAAAGTGGGATAACTTCTTCATCATAACTCCTATGATATTGATTCAACTTAAGGGTGATTATCCATTGATTTATGAGTCCAAATCAAGCTTATTACATCGTGATTCCTTCTGGTTTGATTAGAATCAGGAAGAAATTGTCAAATATCCAAACATGTTAAACTGGAAACATTTCGTTTAATAGTGGGATAACTTCTTCATCAAAACTCCTACGATATTAGTTCAACTTAAGGGAGATTCTCCCCTAATTTATGAGTTGAAATACAGCTTCTTACATAGTGATCCATTCTGGTTTGATTAGAATCATGAAAAAATTGCAAAATCTCCAAACAAGGTAAACTGGAATCACTTCGGCAAAAGTGGGATAACTTCTTCATCATAACTTCTAAGATATTGGTTCAATTTCACGGTTATTCTCTACTGATTTATGAGTCCAAATCAATCTTCATTGATCGGGATTCACTCTGGTTTGATTAGAATCAAGAATAAATTGCCAAATCTCCAAACATGTTAAACTTAATCATTTCTGTTAATGGTTGGATTACTTATTCATCCTAACTCCTATGATATTGATTTAGCTTCAGGGTGATTACCTACTGATTTATGAGTTGAAATAAATTTATATCGTGATTCATTCTAGTTTGAACAAATCTTTAAACTATGTAAACTGGAATCACGTCGGTTGAAAGTGGGATAACTTCTTCATCATAACTCCTATGATATTGATTCAACTTCAGGGATATTATCCACTGATTTATGACTCTAAATCAAGATTCTTACATCGTGAGTTATTCTGGTTTGATTAGAATAAAGAAGAAATTGCCAAATCTCTAAACAAGGCAAATTGAAATCACGTCGGTTGAAAGTGGGATAACTTCTTCATCCTAACTGCTATGATATTAATTCAACTTCAGGGTGATTCTCCACTGATTAATGAGTCCAAATAAAGCTTCTTACATCATGATTAATTATTATTTTTTAATTAGAATCAATTAGAAATTACAAAATCTCCAAATAGCGTAAACTGGAATCACTTCGATTAAAAGTGGGATAACTTCTTCATCATAACTCCTATGATATTGATTCAACTTCAGGGTGATTATCCACTGATTTATGATTCCAAATCAAGATTCTTACATCTTGATTCATTCATGTTTGATTAGAATCAAGAAAAACTTCCAAATCTCCAAACAGGTTAGACTGGAATCATTTCGTTTAATAGTGGGATAAATTATTCATCATAACTCTTTTGATATTGATTCAACTTCAGGGTGATTATCCTGATTTATGAGTCCAAATCAATCTTCTTATAACGTGATTCCTTCTGGTGGATTAGAATCAAGATGAAATTGTCAAATCTCCAAACAAGTTAATAGTGGGATAACTTCTTCATCATAACTCATAAGATATTGATTCAAATTCAGAGTGATTATCCACTGATTTATGATTACAAATCAAGATTCTTACATCTTGATTCATTCTGGTTTGATTAGAATCAATAAGAAATTGCCAAATCTCCAAACATGGTAAACATGGTAAACTGGAATCACTTCGGTTAATAGTGAGATAACTTCTTCATCCTAACTCCTATGATATTGATTCAACTTTAGGGTGATTATCCACTGCTTTATGAGTCCTGATCAAGTTTATTACATTGTGATTCATTCTGGTTTGATTATAATCAATAATAAATTGTCAAATCTCCAAACAGGGTAAACTGGAGTCACTTTGGTTAATAGTGGGATAACTTGTTCATCATAATCCCTATGATATTGATTCAACTTCAGGGTGATTATTCACTGATTTATGAGTCCAAATCAAGCTTCTTGCATCGTGATTTATTCTGGTTTAATTGAAATCAAGAAGAAATTGTCAAATATCCAAACAAGGTAAACTAGAATCCCTTCAGTTAATAGTGGGACACCTTCTTCATCATAACTCCTATGATATTGATTCAAATTCTGGGTGATTATCCACAGATTTATGAGTCCAAATCAAGCTTCTTACATCGTGATTCCTTATGTTTTGATTAGAATCAAGAAGAAATTACCAAATCTCCAAACAGGTTAAATTGGAATCATTTCGGTTAATAGTGCGATAACTTCTTCATCATAACTCCTATGATATTGATTCAACTTCCTGGTGATTATCCACTAATTTATGAGTCCTAATCAATTTTATTACATCGTGATTCATTCTATTTTGATTAGAATCAATAAGAAATTGTCAAATCTTTAAACAATGTAAATTGGAATCACGTCGGTTGAAAGTGGGATAACTACTTCATCATAACTCCTATTTTATTGATTCAACTTCAGGGTGCTAATCCACTGATTTATGATTCCAAATCAAGATTCTTACATCGTGATTTATTCTAGTTTGATTAGAATCAAGAAGAAATTTCTAAATCTCCAAACAAGGTAAATTGAAATCACGTCAGTTGAAAGTTGGATAACTTCTTCATCCTAATTCTTATGATATTGATTCAACTTCAGGGTGATTTTCCACTGATTAATGAGTCCAAATTAAGCTTCTTACATCATGATTCATTCTTTTTTTTTTAATTAGATTCACAAAGAAATTACCAAATCTCCAAACATCGTAAACTGGAATCACTTCAGTTAAAAGTGGGATAACTTCTTCATAATAACTTCTATGATATTGGTTCGATTTCAGGGTTATTCTTTACTGATTTATGATTCCAAATCAAACTTCTTACATCGGGATTCCTTCTGGTTTGATTAGAATCAAAAAGAAATTATCATTTCTGAACAAGTTAGACTAGAATCATTTCAGTTAATAATGGGATAACTTATTCATCATAACTCCTTTGATATTGATTCAATTTCAGGGTGATTATCCACTAATTTATGAGTCCAAATCTAGCTTCTTATATCGTGATTCATTCTGGTTTGATTTGAATCAAGAAGAAATTCCTAAATCTCCAAATAGGGTAAACTGGATTCACATCCGTTAAAAGTGGGATAATTTCTTCATCATAACTCCAATGATATTGATTTAACTTCAGGCTGATTATCCACTGATATATGATTCCAAACCAAGATTCATACGTCTTGATTCATTCTGGTTTGATTAGAATCAAGAAGAAATTTCCAAATCTCTAAACATGGTAAACTGGAATTACTTCGGTTAATAGTGGGATAACTTCTTCATCATAACTCTTATGATATTAATTCAACTTCAGGATGATTATCCACTGATTTATGAGTCCAAATCAAGCTTCTTACATCGTTATTCCTTCTGGTTGATTAGCATCAAGAAGAAATTTTCAAATCTCCAAACATGATAAACTGGAATTACTTCGGTTAATAGTGGGATAACTTCTTCATCATAACACCTATGATATTGATTCAACTTCAGGGTGATTATCCACTGGTTTATGAGTCCAAATCAAGCTTCTTACATCGTGATTCTTTCTGGTTGATTAGAATCAAGAAGAAATTGTCATATCTCCAAACAGGTTAATAGTGGATAACTTCTTCATCATAACTCCTATGATATTGATTCAACATCATGGTGATTATCCACTGATTTATGATTACAAATCAATATTCTTACACCTATATTCATTCTGGTTTGATTAGAATTAAGAAGAAATTGCCAAATCTCCAAATAGGGTAAACATGAATCACTTTGGTTAATAGTGAGATAAATTCTTCATCATAACACCTATGATATTGATTCAACTTCAGGGTGATTATCCACTGATTTATGATTCCAAATCAAGATTATTACATCTTGATTCATTCAGTTTTGATTAGAATCAAGAAAATATTGCCAAATCTCCAAACAGGGTAAACTGGAATCACTTTGGTTAATAGT
>CAJHQQ010004740.1:0-24234 GCA_905132885.1 Moricandia moricandioides | reverse complement strand
TGCACGAGCTACAGACAGAAGAGTTGTGAATGTGCAAGAAGAAGATATCTGGACAGTTCTAGAAAGAGCTAATATGTTTGAGCTGAGCTACATATGTTTACCAGAACATGCAGAAAAGATCGTTATGTCTATGAAGAAGCAAGAAACATACAACAGAGCAAAGATTGATGATATCGTGAATAAGTTCTACAAAGCTTAAGAGATGTCACTGGATGATTTCTACAAGAGGCTTGATGATGTCTACTACTATCCTATAGACAAGTGCGTCACCGGTTTGACTACACGCATGGGTGAGATGAAGCAAGATTCGGATACTATTCAAGGACAACGTGCGATTGGAGCAAACAGAGTGACATCGATCGAGGGCAGCATCATGCCATCGATCGATGCTAAGTTCAACAGACCGAAGTCCGCAGCAGAAGAACAATTAGAAGACAGATTCGATGAGATTGTTTTTTCTCAGAGCCTGACGAAGGACGATATTTCTCAACAATTGGAGGATATATCGGAAACTACAGCTGCCAGACTTAAAATGATACAGCGCAGTATTGAGAATCCACAAAGGAGAATGCATTCAGTAGAGGTTGATAAGGAGATCATGAAGAATGAAAAAGCTAGAGAAGATAAGGTTATGAGAAGCTTCATTGGTACAAGGTTTCGAAGAGCAAAAAGCGATGTAGACACTTATTTTCCAAGTGTTGATTCACCTCCATACTAGTCAGAAAGTTCAAAACGTCGAGCTTAAGACTATAACCAAGCGCTGAGTGGGAGACAACCCACTGTTTAGTAAGTTTTTATTTAGTTTTTACCTATACTACTATTTATTTCGAGTTTTATTTTGTTATTACAGACTATTTGAGTCGACTATCGATCGATACCATAGAGGCGCCATCGGTCGCAAATGGATCGCGACCATCAATCGACCAAACCCGCCTACCATCGATCGACGCTCTCTTACAGAGAGAGGTATCGAGTTTTCTACTTAGACTATTTACTTATGATTTTATTTTTCCTTACCAATCTGGGGCAGATTACACCGGGGACAGTGTAATTTAAGTCTGCGGGAGGTTTGTTAGCGCTATTTATTTATTTTTGAGTTTTATTTTTATATATAAGTTTTTTCAAAAAATTTTATTGAGTCAAGAAGGGGATTATGAGCAAGATTTATTATTGACTAACCACACTTTAACACCATTCTTAGAAGGTTGGTTGCAGAGGTTACTAGAGATACCAAAGTGGATCATCCTGCCACTATATCACACTTTCTTAGAAAGTTTGAAGGAACCAAAGCTGATTTCCAACACTAATCCTGACATTATCTGCTTGCTTTGGGATTTGGTATACACTGGATCAGATTCCTTCTACAAGTCTGGAAGGCAAAAGTCTGTGTGTTTCTTATTCTCCTCTCTTCCCCCTTCATATAAAAAGGATTGATCATGATTTGGTGGGTACAACCATTAAATCTTGATTCATATGATTCTAAAAAGAGATAAAGGTCAAAAAGAAGAAAACATGATCTGGTGGCAAAAAAAAATTAGGGCTTGATTCATGGAAACTTGTCCAAATATCTCAGTCAAATAAAAAAATTAAATACCTTCAAATGAAGGGAGACATTGACTGAGATGAAATGAGAAGAGAGAGACAAAGAAAGGAAAGGAATCAGACTAGACTACTTCTGTGTTCAGATACTTGCAGAGGTAAGAGTCCATATATCCTTTGATCGATACTCCCAAGGTAAAGCCTGCACTTTTAATTTATGCAAATAAAAGAAATCAGTAGAGGAGCGAGTCAGACTAGTATTCGTTAAGTTGTTGGTAGAATGGATTTGGTTGCTATACTATGATAAGGTATATAAAGTTTCTTTGTGATTGAATTGATAAGATGTAGTTGCAACAAATTAAGGGTGATAGTTATACTTAGACATTATGTGAGTCTTCGCTTTTCAAAACCTTTACTGCATGCTTATTAGCTTGAGGACAAGCAAAAAGTTAAGTCTGGTGGAGTTGATATAGTCTATTTATTACAAGTTTAGGCCATGTTATAGGCTCTATTGGGGTCTATTTTGTGTGTATAGGCTATGTTATGAGGTATTTACAGGTCCATGTACGTTTTGGAGATATATGGAGATACTTGGAGTTTTTGGAGCATTTAGAAGAGAATAATTCATGGCTGATCATTGAGAGAGTCAAAGTACAAGATAGTAGTCGATCGACAACACAACCTTGTCATCGACTGATGGTACAAAACCAAGATCGATCGATGCTGAACACTTGACATCGATCGATGACCAATTCGCAGACAACTGATCCCAAGCCCAAGCTAGAGACAAGACACATGATTACAAGATTACCCCTGGACGAGTTTTGAACAAGATTTTAGGGTTTTATATTTATACTTTATGTATTACACCTTGCAGCGTGTGCAGAGTGCGTGTTCAAGTATGCACAAGTATGCTATTATATTTTTAGAGTTTTTCGGGGAGAAGATTCGTAACTCTTTAGGGAGATTTGTATTGAAGCCCAATATTTTATCTATGCGCCAACTAGATTTAGGGTTGAATGATAGCAATCATGGATTTGCCCAAAAGTAGGATTGCTAGGTTAAAGTTAATATCCATCATTTGAGTTGTCCTTAATGCTTGCATTATAGAGTAGCTAACTAGGATCTCGAAAGTAGGACATGGACGACTACGAGAGTAGGTTCTGTGCCAAAATAGACTCCATTGAATTAGGTTGTTAGGCGCATGCGAGAGCTGGTATAATTAGCTTGGTGAACATATCAAATCTCGTTTACACTTCCTTCTGATTTCACCGTCGATTGATGGTCTTTCATTTTGCTCGCATACGATAGTTAGAGTTAAAAGGGTCATAATAGTTAATATTTGAGTTCTAGAATATTTACACTTCATTGCTTCCTATTCCCTATAATCACCCAGGAAGCTCAAGTCAAGATGGTCAAGGTTAAGGAGGTGAGACCATATGGAACAATAATGTTGTGGAGCAAGGATGGAAGGGACTTCACAGTCAATGGGCAAAGAGTGAAAATCTATATGGGCACTGCAACAGAGGAGGAATGAACCTCTATTTCACTGTCCAACCCTTTCCCCGCCTAGTACCAAAAGGAAGAAAGTCAAGCTAGAGACTTAAAACAAGCTCACTTGGGATGAAGTCCCATGTATATCCTTGTACATAGTCTTGCTATTTTTTCTTGTTTGTGTTTCTACCTTTATTATTGCACGTGTTTTGCAAAGATGAAATCCAGAAGATGAAGCCGTGGCCAACTCCCGGGCCTTAAGCGAACCCGCACCGCACCATGGACGGATTTGACAAAAAAGAGCCGCGCCCGAGCGTGGAATAGCAATCCCGAGGCTTGACCCTTTAAGCTGTGCCCTGGTGCAGCGACTTCCTTACACCCGCGGTGCAATGTCGACGGGTTTGGGCAGAAAGCAGCAACGCCCGAGACTGCGGCCCAATGAGCCCACGGTGTAAACCTGACAAAAAGGATAGAGAGTTGCTGCGCCCGAGACCGCGGCACAACGAGCCCGTGGCATAGCCCCGATCCCCGCGCTCGAGCCCTGCGGTGTACGATGCCCACGGCCAAGGTAAGTAACCGACCCCCTTCACTTAAATCAAACCGAAATTGGGTCTTAAGAATTTTTAACCCGATTTCTTCCCTCTCCTTTCTCCAGTTTCGTGAAAAGAGCACCCTATCCTCTATTTCTTGCACAAGCACCACACTCACTCACAATTTCCTCTATATCTCCCCAAGAACCCAAGTTTCTCAAATCTTCATCAAACCCAATGATTTTCGTTGCTAATTGACGGATTTTTTGTGCTTATTAATATTCCACAACTTGTTTTCTCTACCATTCACTACACAATCAAAGGTATTGATTTCAATATCTAGGGTTTTGAGGAAAATTTCAAATTTTCTAAAAACTTAGATTTTTTGTTGATTGTTGGTTCCTAATGGTAGTAGAAGACCTGTGAGTTGTTTATTGATAGGAAATCTAGTCAATTTCGCCTTCCATTTGAGAAAATTGCAACTTTTTAAAGTTAGGGTTTTTGAGAATTGGAGATTTTCAAAAATGTTTGAGAAACCTGAAATTGAATCTCTAAGATGGTGAGTTAGGTTTGTGTAAGAGTGTTTGAAGGAGACCTTCATGATTGAGCAAATTTCATTTCATATAATTTGTTCAATTATTCAAGATAAGCTATGATGATTACTTGAGTGTTTTTAGTTGAATCTTACTAAGTTGCATGGGTTTGTAAATTGTTAAATAACTTGAAGTAATCTTGCAATGAGTTTAATCATCTCTTGGATAATTTTAAGAAAATTGTTTAGTCTTTTGTGAATTTCTTATTGAATATTGTGCTTGAACTCACCTCCCCTTTAAGATTTTGATTTGTAGGATTAAACAGGGGGCTGGCGAGGGGTAACACTACCAAACCGTCTCATATTCCAAAGAAAGCCTCAATGAGTATAGATAGGGGAGGTGGAAGCTCTTCTAGAGCCAAGGGTCGCAAAGGAAAAGAAAAGGAAGCAGAGGAACCCATTCAGGAAGAGGATTATAGTGAGTCGGGAAGTGAGGAAGAACCAGCCCCAAATAAAAAGAAGCAAAATCTGCAGCGAAAGAAAAAAGCCACCACCTTCAGAAATTGCTCGGCTCATAAAGGACATGGACTTCAAACTAACACCCTATCCCGATGTTCAGATTTTAAAAAGGTTGGGTATCTATGTTGATGTGATCTTTTTGTTGAGTAACATGGGCCTTGAGAGCTTGATGACCCTACATATACTGGGATATGAGGTAGCTACATGTGAGTTGTTCTCCTTGCTGGATGCGACATTCCATTCCAAACTGAGGGATCATGATGAGCGTTACGGTTACATCAAGTTCAAGATAGAAAGGCAAACTTATCAAATGTCTTTCAAGAAAATCGGTGAGGTTATGGGATTCGCGGATAAGGCACAATCACCGTTTGACACGCTACAAGGGTGAACCCAAGAAGTTGTGAGAGACAATTGCGGCGGGATCAGAGGATACGAAGAGACACAAGTCCAAGGACATTCGAAACCCTGACCTTGGCTATGTCCACAGGCTTTTAGATGAGACCTTGTATGGTAGCAAAGAGTCGCGAAGAGTGGTTGACGATGAGTTGCGCCTCCTCATTATTGCACTTAAACCTTTGATGCCATCATTTAGCAGTGGAAGTCCGGTACATGAGGGAAATGATTACGAGGACCCAGGGATGGCAGGACGTTTTGTTACACGCCTACTACACTACCAAAACTTCGCATGGAAAACGAAAGATTATTCACCGGAGCTACAGATAGGAGGCCTGATAACTCCCCTTTTGGAGGCAATGGAAATCCATCCAGCGAAGAAAGCTACTAATTATGTGTTGATGGATGAGGCATTTCTAACCCCTTTTGAGTTCCTTGGTGGAAGAGTGGGTGATTCAGGGGTCTACAACTACAATACTTTGGACAAAGAGGTTGTGAAGATCATTCTTCCTAACCAGGCGATCACATCACTAGCTGAGCGGGCCAACATTAATTTTCGACTTTCCGAGGACTTATGGTACAATGCCTCAGTTCAAGATATTCCAAAGAGGGTCAGTAAGAAGAAGATGAAGGAGCCCATTGTAGAGACTCAAGAGGCTGGAGCTGAGCAGATGGAAACAAACACCATACACGGAAGTTCACGCAACTACTTCATGCCCTATGGTGAGTCTCTTGCTGATGGTCCGCTTCTTGAGTCACACATGCAGATTCGATCACTTCAGCGAGGGAACAAGTTTGAGGACAGAACAATCGCGAAGTTAGTTAAGTCAGTGAACTATCTAGCAAAGAAGGTGGAAAGTCTGACATTGATACCAAGGAGATCACGGGCATCCACTCCAGTCACTAGTGATACACAGATGGAGGAAGGAGCAGCTGCTGGTGATGATTCAGAGGGACCGGTTCATTCTAATAGACACTCTTCTTATGGAGATGCAAGTGCTACAGAGATTTACTATGAGGAACCACGTGCTTCCCTCCGCGAGCCTCGTGAGAGTAGATTGAGATGACTCAGACACCCCGTTTCACCATTACCTTTGGCTGACTGCGAGAACGAAACTCCATAAATTCCAACTTCTGACAAAGACGAGACGCTCGGTCCTACCAACCCGTGAGATACTCTCCAAAACCTTTTTTTGTACATATTTCTTTCCTTAGCCTTTTCCTTCTCTTATTTTCGGTCCCTCTCCTATCCTAAGTCACACAATATACTGTGTGATTCAATTATGGGGGAGGCACCAAGTTGGTAATGTTTTAGTGTTTTGTGTCTTGAGCATTGAGTCTTGCATTGTATATAGTTATTTGCATTGAAAAATGTAAATTTTTTTGAATATTTCAAAAACATCAACAAAAATCATTTAGGTTGCATCATTTCATCTTTAGGATTGAGTGCAGAAGCATATAGATTGCATTCATTTGCATAGGGGAAAATGATTAATCTTACCTTGTAAATAACTCATGCTATAATCTCAATAGGATACCCTTTGTAATCAAGCAAGTAGCTTGAGCACCGATTGAAAGACTTGTAGACTTCGAGATTTGAAAACTCTTCTCGAAACTCTTTGATTGATGAAACTCACTTATCTTTGAAGCCAACTCCAAACTTAATTGACTAATTAACTTAATGCATCTTGCTTATGGTCCTTTGTGTGCTAAACCATGGCTTCTCTATACACACTTGAGTCTGTCCCACCACTTTCACCTATCTACCTTTTTGACAACTCAAGTGTCCATCTATAAGATGGTTACCAGTCCTTTAAACCCTTCCCTCCTCTCAAGCCACCATTAATTGTTGAATGAGTTCTTTTCTGAATGCTTTACATGTGCTTAATGTTGAGAGTAATTGGGACAATGGTTGATATTCATTATTTGTTAGCTATAAAACTCATCATGTATAGCTTCTGGGATGGGATGAGAGAGTTTTGAGAGTTTAATCTTGGGAGTGTAGAAAGGAAGGAAAAGAAAGAGTGAGCTCAAAAGTATTGAAGAAGCTAAGTCACTAGGGATAAGCAAAGAAAAAGATATAGTTCAAAAGTGTAAAAGAAAAGAAAAGAATCAGAAGAAAATAAAAGAGAGACAAAGAAGAGGAAATAGAAGAAATCCCTAGTAGACACCAAAAGAAAAAAAGAGTTCAAATGTAAGAGTGTTCTTGAGTGGTTGAGAGATCTTTGGTGAGTAAAAAGAGAGAGGGGTCTTGGATTTGATTGTTGGGTGTGAGCGAGGAATGAGAGTGATTTTGATAAGAGAGAGTTTGGCATTGGGAAAAATGTGTATCACTTGTTTCATGTTTGGGAAAAGGGTAGTTCAATGGAGGTTGAGCATTGTATGCATAAGTTGTTCATTTTCTATGTGCAATGTCAAAGTTACTAAGTTCTTGAGAGTAAGTCACCAGAAAAAAATCATCTTAGCCTATTTTCTCACCATATCTCCAATCCACCTCTCACCTAACCAAATGATTTGGAACATTTGCTAAGACTTCACTTATGATTTTGCAAAATGAATGTAAGAGTTGGTTGATTTGTTTGTTTGTGGATTCATGAAGAAGAGTGTAGAGATCAAAAAAGTAAGGATAAGCCTAGAGAGAAGTTAGAGTATGAAAGAGTCTTTGCTCATGATATTTGATATGATTGTGCAAGGTTGTCATATTGAGGTACTTATTGGAAGCAATTGAAGATTTTACACTATTTTGGAGCAATTAGAACTGCTCAGCAAAAATCCAGAGTCGGATCCAGATTATGAATGGACCATCGATCAATGTCACACACTGTGCGTCAATCAACGATGAAGTCGGCAAAAAGATTGGGAAACTACAAGTTTAACCCAAAAGACTCATTAATTGCAAGACAAGTCCTTGGCCTAATTTAGACTATTTATTAAGGTTTTCTATCTTTCTTAAACCCTAAGCTTCTGATTATAAAACTAAGCAGCTCAAAGTGACACCAGAGTTTTAGAGTTGGAACAGATTGCTACATCTATTGGAGAGAAAGATCTTATCATCATTACATAGAAAATCTTGAACTCCTTATCTTTGTACTCAGTTTATTCTATGCAATTTATTCATAATTTATTCATGTTCTTTATTGCTATGTATGAGTGGTTCTATATTAGATTTAGGGTGATTCAATGGTAGTAATGTATTGGTGATTTTATAGAATTATTAGGGTAATCTTCTTGGTTCTCTGTTTAAGTTGCATTTAATGATAAGTTGAATTTGATCACTTGAATCTTAGAAATTAGGGTTCTATAGAGCAAGCGAGAGTATGGTCATAACCTGGAATCTATCTTAAACAATCTAAATAACTAGTAAGAAACGAGAGTTGAATTAGAAGTTTAGAGAGTATATTAAAACACGAAATTAGTATTGTTTAGAATGAGCATCGATCGACGCCATCGTATTGCTATCTATCGACGCTCAGCTGAGATGCGCGAGAGTTATCTCCTAAACTCTAAGGTTTAAATTCAGAATGATACTTAAAAAAACCATAGCAATCTATTAATCTGCACTGTTAAAATCTTCATGAGAATTTTCCCTAACTCTAGTGCCCTAAATTAATCTTCACAAACCAAATCAATCTTAAAGATCGCTTTTATTGTTATTGTTATAATTCATCTAGCCTCAATTCGAAGATAATAAATCTATTGTGCAATCTTAGAGTCTCTGTGGGTTCGATCCTTAACTACTACTCTGAACCTCTTATTAGAGAGAGTAGAGTGGGAATATAGGGTTAATTTGAAACTGAAATAAAACCCCACATCAAATCTGGCGCTGTTGCCGGGAACTCTTTGTTATTGGCATTAGATTTCGTTTTGAATATTGCCTATATTTTTACTTTACTTTTTGCTAAATTATTCTTCCCCTAAACCTTATGACACAGATAATTAAAGAAGAGAATATGGATTCTGGACAACAACCATTGATCGATGGAGACCATCTGGAATCAATCGACATTAATCCACTGCTGTCGAGCTGATACTCTTCCATTACCATCGATCGATACCGATCAGCCGAAATCAGGTAAGTACGCCCTTACTGAATCTTATAATGTGAAAGTAGTCTTGATAGAGACAATGAATAATAAAAGCAACGAAGCAAGACAACTAATTTATCAGGAAGCTGTAATCCCTAATCAAATCACTAAATCTCCAAAGAATGAGATAAAGCTTGAGTTACCAATGCTCGAATACCTAAATCCAAGCAGAACTTATTCCAACAGGTCTGCAATTCGATTATCCGATAACCATGCTGGAAGCTATAAACTAGATATCGATTTCCTAATTATGGCGCGAAAAAATCAGTCCAGTGGTTCTCCTACTGAACACTTGAATGATCACATCGAGAGTCTAGAACACATGGTGAACGACGATTTCCATCGCTGCAAAATTTTTCCTTTTTCCCTGGAGGGTGACGCCAAGAGGTGGCTGAACCAGCTACCACCAGGATCCCTGACTTGTTGGGCAAACAATCGAAGCGCTTTCATAAATCACTTCTTTGACAAGGAGAGATATTGGGAAGCAAGAAGAGAAATATCCACTTTCGTTTAAGGTAGTCGCGAATCTTTTAAAAAATTCTGGAATAGGTTTATCAGCTACGAACTTTCGTGTCCGCACCATGGATTTTTAGAGCCTCAACTAATCAATACTTTTTATAGAGGACTCAACCTAGATTATGAAACCATCCTTGATACAGCCAGCAACGGGAACTTCGGTGCCCAAAGCTCTACAAGTGCTAAAAGGCTAATAGAAAACATAGCTTTAGGTCGAGCTTTCGAAAAAAAAGACACCAAAAGGAGGGAACCACCATTATTCACAGAAGAGGAGCACTCGATCCGAGTTAGAGAAACTCTGGCATGAGTTGCATCCCTTCTGGACGGAAATGACATATCTCGATATTATGGTGAGAGAAACGCTGTCCCTTCCAACTTCGAAAAACTAGCTGAATTCTCTGACATGATGAACCAGCACGATTAACGATTTAGGAACGACGCGGGCGATACCACAAGAAACTGCAACACCACTGTGAACAGACACGAAAAAAGTTCAAGGTCAAAAATGAACCAAGTCTTCACATGAAACCATAAAATAGCCGCCGATCTAAATAAGAAGTTAGATCTTATATACTCAGAAATGACAGAAAAATTGAAACTCTTAGCGAACACATTAAGAGAATCAACAACAAAGTGGCAAGCAACGCTATGTTCATCCGGAGAGAGGACGGATTTTTACCCGGTAAAACAGACGGTAACCCGAGGAAACAATGCAATATCGTAGCTTTAAGAAGCGGTCGACAACTCACACCTGGCGTTAAAGAGAGTATCACCATTTATGAGTTCGCCAAAATCGCAACGAACGAAAATGAAAATGAAAAATCGCGTTCCATCCCGCTTAAAATGTACGAGAAGAATCCCGATATCCTCCCTTAACCCGATTTGCTAGAAAAAAATAACTATCTTGAGGAGATAATTGTTGAACATAATGGAAAAAGCACAAACATAGGAGACAACGATCGACCATCGTTACCGGTCATCGATCAAAGCACTGAGCCTATAATCGCTCAACGCTCGGATCGTAGAATCGATCGATGCCCTGACCTAGAAATCCGAGCGACGAATAGGACGATCCGCAAAAGAGTTGGGAGCGAGATTACAACTCGTATCCTTCCCTCTACACTTAAAAAAAATCCAAATCTACGTAAACTACTTTTCAAGTAAAAAGCCTAGTTTATTCATTAAAAGAGTCGCAAAGAGGCCAGGATCTGAAGCAACACGCTTTCATACTCGGACAAAATAGACAGCCTACGAGGCCGAAAAAGGTCCAATATACTATGCTATTGGCAGGAACATGCCCGATAATCTCTACAGTACACACAGCTAAACCATAAAGGTCACACTGGAAAAATGGAAGTAAAAACCTTAACTCCGGAACGAACTATGAAAGGCTTGATCCCTTTTACAAGGATACGTAAGGCAGCCTTCACAAGCCACAGCCCTTGGAGGAGTGAGTAGACGATTTTCAATGGACCTTCTCAACCATTGATTTCGCCTTACTTACCAAACCTACCAAACCGCTCGCTAAAACCTCACTGTTCTAACGAGCTGGGGGGCTAACTGTTGGGGTCAAAATCGGCCACGACAGAATCAATGCTAGAAAACTCCTGAGAAATATTTCTAATACGACAAGTTCTCGGATAGGAGGGTCAGATCCGAACAAACGACTGTTGGGGTCGAAGGAATACAAGATCAAACACGTGGTCCAACTAGCCCGTTCGGCGAGTTAGACCGAGAAAGCAATCCAACTCGCCCGTTCGGCGAGTTTGACCAACCCAGCTCGCCCCCAAGGTGAGTTGGACCGAACATAAACCAGATCTTATGACTTTCGTTGAACCTCGGCAGATCCACTCCTCCTTTTCTCTCGATAGGAGTTATCTTTGGGTCTTTACGATAAAAACCGCAACGACTCATTTTCCCGAATAAAGTTCATGGTTATCGTACAAACGACAACGGTTAACTCAACACTACAATTGTATAAACAATATGAGAAGTGTGAACTTCCTAGCTAAAGAGACGTCGTATCATTAAACGTTTTTTCGAAGAAATCGTAAGATGGTTTAAGTCACAATACGACCCAAAGAGGCCTAGAACATGGCTAAAGACCCACTTGCGATTTTATACAAAATTTATCCCAATAATGTCATGACGGTGTATCTTTACTTGCAGAAGAAGATAAATCTCGCGAAATCAGAAGATAAATGTCAAGTGTCCAAGATAATGATGAAAATCGAGATAAAAGGAATATTTCCGCAAAGCGATAAACTCGACCTAGGGGAAAAAAAGGAAAGGGAAACCGACCAAGAGGCATATATAAGAGGAGCTAAAGCTAAAGGCACAAGTATACAAAGATTTAGACCTAGAGAAGCTCGGTTAGCTTATAAGAACTTAGAACTTAGGTGGCTAGAAGAACATAGTTATACTCAGAAGTTTCTTCATCTTTGTTCGACGATTCTGATTTCTTTAGACTCCACAACTCATTATACTTAGAAACCCTAAGCTTTATTCTCGACAAGCTCGGTTACTATGAATGGCACTCAATTCCCAGACGAGATTTCTCCAGAAGTTTGATCTCTTGGTCCATTCTTTTAATTGAGCTATGTTCGGCTTGTTCCTCAAAAGGGGTACGTAGGCAGCCTTTCATAAGGTGAAGTCCAAAATCAATCAAAACCTTTTCTCATATCTTTTTCCTCATTTGTTATCGAGCTGCGACTCAACTAGGTTTAAGTTTTTTTGGTTGCTATAACTAGGTAACTTGCTAACAGCTCTTGCGGCTGAAGTTTTGATAATCCTTTGTAAGGATCGTAACGCTCTTGCGCGGATTCGAAATAAGATGTACTTTTTTAAATAGATTTGATTTGTTATCTTTTCATACTTTCCGCGTTTATTCTATTAATTGTCGTTAGCTCTACAGAAAATCCGGGACCTCAGGGAAAGTTAGGGTTTCTTGAGTTTCCTTAATTTAAGGAAATCGACGGTGTGAATTTCGGTTTCCATATGATTTGATTGATAACTCAGAGAAGACCGAAGGGCCAGTTAGAGAAGAGGGAACTTTTTGATATATCCGAACATTCATATATGGAAACAATTTATTTGATGGGCAATACGTTGGAAACTTCTTCTCTTGGCGATGATCGAGATGCACACATACTATTTACTACCTTCTTGATCGTGTTTCACAAATAGATATTGGGCTTGAGCTTTACCGTCAAGTTTCAGCGAGTGCCTCTACTTTGAGGGCTATGACCACAGACCTATGATCGCAGACTCGATGTGAGGACAAAAAGAAAATGATGACTATTCAGGTTTGATCATAAACTACGCGACAATGAATTCATCCAGAAACTTGCGGCCAAAACTTGGTTAAATACCAGAGAGAAGAAAGTTAAGGGTAAAGTAGAAAGATGTTGAGCAGCTATATCTCTATGGATAAAAGAAACTCACATCAATAATAAAAAATCATATCCTCACTGAAAGAAAACCTAGAAAGTCCATGAAAATCCCTATTACATATAAGGCAGAGATTCAAAATATCAACAATGACCATAGAGCAGCATACAAACTCAAGGAAGAGTATTGGAAGCAACGATTTCAACAATTATGGCTTCAATTTGGTGATAAGAATTATGGGTACTTTCATGCGACCACAAGGACTAGGGGAGCTATTAATAAGATGGAAATGATCAAAAACAGCTGGGGTGAGAGTTTTCACGAGGAAGAACAGATTGTTAAATTTTAACTATGATTATTTTCATAATCTCTTCCTAGTGCAAAATCAGGTACCTGATGTAATGACGGAGAGAATGATTACGATATCTTTAGAAGATGGAATTATAACTGCTCTCTTCTCAACCCATCTAGAGAAGCTCCATGCCAGATGAATTCTCAGAATGCTTCTTCCTAGAATACAGTGGGTTCGGTCGTAACTAAAGAAGTCAGAAAATTGTTTTACATCTTGACTGCTCCCCCAAGACATTAACCAAACACATGTTCAGCTTATACCAAAGAATCAGGGAGAAAAAACAGTGGTCAACTACCATCCCATTGCACTATGCAATGTGTACTAGAAAGTCATCTTAAAGCTATTGATTAGTAAGCTCCAGTCGATACTTGATGGCCTAATCTCGGACAATAAATCAGCCTTTATGCCCGAAATAGGGATCTCTGATAACATTATGATAACCCATGAAGTACTCCACTACCTCAACACTTCGAAGGAAAAGAAGTTTTGCTCATTGACCGTGAAAACTGATATGAATAAAGCTTATGATAGATTAGAGTAGGAATTCAACAAAAAGGTGCTAATCCAGTTTGGCATTCATCTGCGACAATAAACACTAGACTTATTAAAATACAACATAAAATTAACAAAGACTTCATATAATACAATTTAAGAAAAGATTTAATAAAATAAAACATAAAACAAAGACTTCATACAATACGACTTGAGAAAAACAATTAGCTTAGCCTTATAATAATAATAAAAACAATTAGTTAAAATTATGATAAATGAATAATTAATATACACTCCGTGTTACAATAAACCTCACACAATACATTTAAAAGTACTTTCTACAGTACAACTTAAAAAAATAACTTTTGGAGTTCGATTCCCAGATTTTACACTTTCTTGTAGAATATATATGCAAGGCCTATTAGAGGTTTCGGCGCGCTGCAGGTATAACTGTTCGGTCTCGTGAATCAACGGCAAAGTTGTCCATGGTGTTGTGGTGCAGGTACAACCGTTCAATGTAGATTTTTAGATTTAGAGGAGAACTTCCATCATGAAGCCGTCCATGGAAATCTGCAGGTAGATCATCCTTTGTCCAAGGTGATGTGGTGCAGGTATCTTATTCGCCAATACGATAAGGTTTCAAAACCCTTTGGATCTCGACAATTTGTTTTCGAAAGTTCACCTAATAAATACATAACATCAATAATTTTTCTCTTCCACTTCATTGTTCTTCCCAAATAGTTAATTATTTTTCTAAATTCCTCTCAAGATGTCACCCAAATTCCTCCCATTTTACCAATTTCTTTTCCCAATCTCATTGAAACGATTTAAATTAATGATCTTGATTAGCTTAAACACATTCTTTGATTCATTTTTGTTTACATATTAGGTTTTTGGGCTTGGAATCTATTATTTAGCTAGGGTAGGGATAGATATTTGAATCTTATTTATGGATTTGGTGTTGTTATTGGATGTTTGATGTTTTATTAGATAGGTTAGTTAATCAAATTGTTGCCAACAAATGGAAAAATATATTTAGCGTGTACACATATATGTAGATCAATTTCATCAATTGATATGCTCTTATCAAGTTTTTGGATATTTTATACTTAAAATAAGCTATTTGATTTTTTGGGCACCTTATATATAAATTTTTTTTCTATATATACATTTATATGCATTGTATATTTTAGTTAACTTAAAAGGAATGAAACATATTTTTGTTATTCCTCCCATTAACCCAATGGTCCTTACGATGGTTCGGGAAATAATCAAAAAATCCGGGCCGGACGAGCTGGATAGAATCCATCCATCACAAATGTTTGGTACAATTTGGTATGATTTTTTAAATATATTAAGTGAAAATGCATTCCTTGTTTTTGTTAGTTTTTACAAGTAATCTAATTTTTTTTTCAATTTCATGCTAGGTTTAGATACAATGTCAATCTTTCAGTAGATATCAAGAAGTTGTTAATGGATCACTGGTTTTGTGAGTCCTGAGTTATCGCTTTTTTCTGCCGGCTGTTGATACGCAATGGTTCTACTCGCTTGCAGTAACTTGGTACTTTTTTTTTTCTGTCATTCATTTCTTCACTAACACAACTAACCATTTCTTTTTACAAGCAACACTACACTTGGGCTCCAGACATTACCAAATGGTTTGGGATGGTTTTCATAAAACGGCTCAGACCATTTTCCGCAACGAAATGCACAAGCTGAAGAAAAGATGGCAAGGTGGCGGTAGGAATCCCGAGTGGATGATAAAAAGGTGAGGGAAGTTTTAGTCGACACCAGGAATGAGAGACTTAAAATGGAAGTTCATATTTAACTAAGCAAAAACCTTCCTACTCAAAATTCCTCTTTAAGGGTTTTAATTGGTTTTTCGGATAGTGACCTTTATTTTATTTTAATTTTAAATTTCGTATTTTGATTACTGAAATAGTTTTTTTTATTTTATAAACATTTCATAAAACCAGAGTTTAAGAAGAATTAAAAGACCAGATATTTCAACAAATATTTTTTTTTCAAAAACACAGTTTTCGTCTATTATCCATCTGAATTCGCGTACTGGATACCGTCGTTTTATTCCGACAGCACATACTCTTGGACTTCCATCGAAACTTACCGAGACCATTTTTTGTCATTTAGTTGTCGGTAATTTTTAGGAGTTCAGAAATTCTGAGAAATTTCTAACGACTTTTGATTCTCAACAAAGATTTTTCGAGAGATAAATTTACGTCTACAATCCGTTGGAAAGGACCACTCCCGACGGTTCACAGATGGATTATTCTCTCGGGTTGTGGGATTTTTCTTTTAATACTATTTTTGTTGGGCTTGCGGATTTTTGGCCGATTTTGATTGGAATATGCTAAAAAGAAATGTGCTTACCCTACCTCCTGCGTAGACCATAAAGCCTAGCCTTTAAAAAACAATAAAAAAAAATGGGAGACTATAGTTAAGAATATATTGTGATGTCGATTATAGAAAGTCTTGTTCACCAAGATTTACTTGTACTTCTTCTCCAAGCTAAACCCCTATATTGTATCCCTATATAAAGAGTTCATTATTCATGGAATAAGACACACCAATTCCTCTCTTCTCTTCTCTACTTACAACACGTTATCAGCACGAAGCTCTAGCAATCTTGAATTAATAGGTATAGATTTTTATTATGTTATATTTTTAGTCTATATTCAATCCTTCTTCAAATCATGCTTGTTATCAATTCATGGTTTGTAAGAAGAGATTCATACACAATATGAGCTTAGGAGCTTTAGTCGACAATATTGATCTATCCTTGTTTCAAGGAAAGAAAATCATTCGATTAAAAAAAAGATCTTGTCGATGTTTCTAAAGCTAATGCTCAATAGTATGTGTTCTATTTATTAATCATATGTGATGCTTATATTTTATTATTAAAAGTAATCATATTACTGCATAATACATTATTTATTTTCTTATAGAGTTACTATGATGCTTCTTCATTTAGTGACAAGTTTAACTTTTAACACTTTACACATACATGAGTTTGATTTTGACATATTTTTATATGTAGGTTGTTAATTCACATTTATTCATCATTGCATATTGACAACCTTGATTTATAATTACTAATTAAAATTTATTCATTGATCGCATTCACTGTTAATGAACATCTTATATGCATTTATACTTGATATGTTATGCGATAAATAAAATATACATATTGGATTCATAGGTTAATAATTATTTACTAGATTTGATAAGATATTGCACGTTGGTTTAAAATTTAGGGTTCAATGCATGTAATATATATGAATGCATATAATATAGTAATAAAGTGTTACGGTTGAATGCATGTAATATATTATTTACATATATGAGTACATACAATATTGTAAAAATTTTATGGTTGAGTGCATGCAATATACATGTAGTAATAGAAAAAAAAATTATTTTTAGAAAACGAAATCGGTTTGTTCGAGATATATAACTTGTAAATATATCTTATTATTATTTTCATTACGATTGTGTATACGAGAGTTTTCGGCTTAAGGTTTAACCTTAAAAGATCCATAAGTTTTGGAGAACAATCCAAAGAAAGGTGTAATCACTTGAATATGATTACCTAAAGCTCATTATGTGTTTTGCATCTAAAGATTACAAGACCTACGGTCTGTAAATAAAGCCCAACTATGTTGGATGCTAAGTTTAAAAATAAAATATTCCTAAAGAGAATATCAATGATGCAAAGATATTGTAGAATAAATCTTTTTACACAAATTAAGTTGTCCAACAGACAAATGCTTGAGAAAAGAGATTAAATAAGCTTATAGCTATGTTTTGTCTCCTTGAGACTAAGAAAAACAATGAGCTATTGAAGTACGATGATAAATCACGTCTAGTTGATTAGATCTATTCTTTTGAAGAGAATATGATATTTTATACTGAGAAAGAAAATCCACACAGATAGGAGTGGTCAAGAAAATAAAAGTAAAAGTGACTGTAGACGTGAATGTGGATATATATGGTTATGATCAAAGGTCAAAACCAAAGAGTTTCTTTATAGAACTCATATTCTCACTTGAAATTGAGAAAATAAAGATGGTAATAAAGTGAAGATATTCATTCATATAAAGATGAAAGAAAATTATTGTGAGTACCTTACAAGGTAATAAAGTTTATATAATGTTCAAGAAGAGGATGTATATTAATACTCTAGAAGAGTACATAAATACTCCATAAGAGTACATAAATATTAATGTATCTTCAGAAGTCTCAAAAGTAAGAAGGATCTAAGAAAGAATACATGACCCTAATAGGGTATATTATTGATTCTAATATGAGATTTAATTCAAGATTGATAAACCTATAGTGTTATCATCTTGAGGGGAAGAGTTAGAGAATCTCATATTTTATAATAAGTGGAACATCTAGAAGATTTTCTAACTAAACTGAGATTGATGAATCTTTCTTAAAGTAAGTCCATAAAATTTTGAGACAAATATAATTTTGAGATAGTAAGGAAATGTTAAATTCATTTCAATTACAAATATTCTTAAGGCTCTAAAAGTTATTTAGAGAATATAAACATCCTTTTATACATTGTACTACACAAAGATTAATGTAGTGGAGATAACTATATAGTAAACGAGAAGTTTACAAAATACTTGGCATGAACCAGTTAGACCATTTTGGTTCAGTAATGATGCGAAAAGATATTTTAAGATTTATGCGGAATAGTCATTGAAGAACCAGAAGATTCATTTAAATGATTTGACATATGTTGCTTGCTTACAAAATAAAAGATTAATACGGTTTTCACCAGCCAAAAGAAGTTATTGGCATGAATAAAAGAGATGTTGGTGGACTGATCACCCACTATGCATCTTTATAATATTGGTGAATTCACTTCTTAAAGTCTTTGAAGACTATGGCAAATTCACTGGGATAAGTGCTAAACATTTTGAGCAACACTAGTTTGCATCAAGCCAATAAGTAATCACTAGTTCTCCCCACATTAGTATTGGGTCAGAAACCAACCATTTCATCTAAGAATGTTGGATGTGCGATAGACATCCCAGTTGCTCCACCACAAAGCTTTAATTAAGATGAGTTTTCAAAAGAGGTTGGAAATATATGTTGGATATGAATCTCCACTGATACTTAAGAATGTAGAGCCATCCTTGAAGAATATAAGTAAGGCTCGATATGAATGCTAAAAGTGAATTAGTATTTCCAACATAAGGGTGAGAAAATAAACAGCTGAAAAAGTAAATAAGTTGATATGAATTATCATTGATCCTCGGACTAAAGAAAATGTCAAAAAAGTCCAAAAGATAATTCAATTAGAGCTTAGTAAAGCATTTGCCAGACATATTTACTGACCCATATAAATAGAGTGATCAAGTCACAATATCAGCTGTAAATGCTCCAATAAGAATTGATGTTCTAGAATAATAAGATCAAACTGCTAGCCACAACTAAAGTGTGGTAGACATGTTGGTTCCAAAGATAAAATCCTCGTAAATGAAAATGAGCATAAATAAATAATGGTCAAGAGGAAATATAGTCTTCGAATGATCTCCAGAAGAGACATTAAACATGACTGAAAGAAATTCAGGTACCTGAGACAATGAAGAGAGCTCAATAATTTATGTCATGTATAAAATAAAATGGAACCGATATGCAAATCGACGTCGATGATATTTATGCATGCAAAGTAGCAGTTGATATGATGAATGAGAAAGAGGATCATGAAACAAAGTCTATTGAAAAATGTACACAATGAAATGATTGGCCAAATCAGAAAGAAATAATAGAAAAAAAATATAAATTCTCGTGAAAGCGAGCAGTATTTGGACCAGTAGTCCATACACCAAAAGGTGTAAAACCAGTGGGATATAAATGGGGTTTTTGTGCGAAAGAGAAATGAAAATAGTGAGATTGTGAGATACAGAGCACGTTTAGTTGCACAAGGATTTTCACAAATACCTGGAATTGATTATGAAGAGACATACTCTCCTGTGGTGGATGCTACTACATTCAGGTTCCTTATCAGTCTGGCGATAAAGGAAAGACTTGATTTACGCTTAATGGATGTAGTCACAGCTTACTTATATGGCCCACTGGATACTGATATTTACATGAAAGTCCCAGAAGGATTTAAATTGCCAGGAGCAACAAATTCTAATTCTCGAGAAAGTTATAGCATAAAGTTAAATCGATCTCTTTATGGACTGAAACAATCAGGACGTATGTGGTATAATCGCTTAAGTGAGTACTTGTTGAAAGAAGGCTATAAAAACGATCCTATCAGTCCATGCATCTTTATAAAGAGATTTGAGAAAGGATATGTTATAATTGCAGTGTATGTTGATGATTTAAACATTATTGGGACTCCCGATGAGATTTCAATTACAATGGAATACTTGAAGAAAGAATTTGAGATGAAAGATCTTGGAAAAACAAAGTTTTGTTTGGGACTACAAATTGAGCACCTCAAGAATGGAATCTTAGTGCATCAAGAAACTTACACAGAAAAGGTGGCTAAACGATTTTCTATGGATCAAGCCCATCCTTTGAGTAGTCCTATGGTTGTAAGATCACTCGATGTGAATAAAGATCTCTTCCGCCCTAAAGAGAAGAATGAAGAAATTCTTAGTCCTGAAGTACCATACTTAAGTGCAATAGGGGCATTAATGTACCTTGCCAGTCATACAAGACCGGATATATCATTTGCAGTGAATTTATTGGCAAGGTTTAGTTCATGCCCGACTCGAAGGCATTGGAATGGGGTAAAACATATACTTCGTTACCTCCAAGGTACGAAAGACATGGGTATATTTTTTCCTAACCCATCCACAGAAGATTTGATTGGTTATGCAGATGCTGGGTACATGTCTGATCCCCACAATGCTAGATCACAAACAGGATATGTGTTTACTTATGGTGGAACTGCTATCTCTTGGCGTTCGATGAAGCAAACCATTTCAGCAACTTCTTCTAACCACGCAGAGATTTTAGCCATTCATGAAGCTAGTCGAGAGTGTATATGGTTAAGATCTGTCATTCAACATATACGAGAAGATTGTGGTCTATCTACAGGGAAAGAAGCTCCAACAATCATGTATGAGGACAATGCTGCATGTATCGCACAACTCAAAGATGGATACATCAAAGGAGACAGGACAAAACACATTCTACCGAAGTTCTTTTTCACACATGATCTACAGAAGAATGGCGATGTTCGTGTTGTTCAAGTTCGTTCAAGTGACAATTTGGCTGATTTATTCACCAAGGCGCTACCCACTGCTACTTTCAAGAAGTTGGTTTATCTTATCGGATTGCGTCGTCTCAAAGATCTTGACGTATGTACACATTAGGGGAAGTAATTGCGCGCTGCACTCTTTTTCCCTAACCATGGTTTTTCCTATTGGGTTTTCCTGGTAAGGTTTTTAACGAGGCAGCATCTACACGCATAATAGACATCAAGGGGAAGTGTTAAGAATATATTGTGATGTCGATTATAGAAAGTCTTGTTCACCAAGATTTACTTGTACTTCTTCTCCAAGCTAAACCCCTATATTGTATCCCTATATAAAGAGTTCATTATTCATGGAATAAGACACACCAATTCCTCTCTTCTCTTCTCTACTTACAACAACTATAATAATTTATTTGAAGTGAAAATTATAAACTTCCTCTTTCTAATTTATATAAGAAACAACGACATGGTAAGGCAACTTGATAATCCTAACTATCACTAAAACTTAGAACTTTGAAAAAAGAAAAAAATTTCACTTGAAGAGTAAAGGCTTCTAATGGGATTGAAAACAGAATCGTAACAAGATACACATCATTGAACTCATTATTTATGAACTTTCCATCGTTTATGACACTGTAAAAGCAAAAGCAAACATTGTCCGATAAGAGTATCCCTGTGAGAGAGTAATAGATCAGTGGGGATATTCAGATTAGAGAAACCAAGTCAGATTCAATGATGTGATCTTAGAAAGCAATGGAAATAAGGAGATGGAACAGCTTGGACCAGAGCTAAAAGAATTCCAAGATGGAGCTAAAGAACAGCTTGAACATGAGGATACAAAGGACAAGGATCTAAATGTACCCGTTGATGAGGTCGCTTGACTAGATCTAAACAAGCGAAATTCCAGCAAGCTCTTCATCAACTTTTACACACTATTCATGGCAGTCTAGAGTGTGCTTATCCAACCACTCTGGTTGTGATTCAAGCCACCTAAGACATTCATCAAGGGAGATGTTGTGACTTGCACTCTTTTCCTTGTTTTGGGTTTATCCCATTGGGTTTTCCAAACAAGGTTTTTTAATGAGGCTTGGACACAACACTTATACAAAAGCCTCTTGATGAATCTAAGCCCATTTTCTATCCTTAATTTCGTGCAAGAATACACCAAGAGTCTTTTCTTATTTTCAAGTTTGAACTTAGTCTTTCTTTTAATTGTTTTGTGTGTTTCCAAGAAGCTGTGCATGTACAGTCTTCTTCTCTTTATATTCTGGTCGAAATCCCTGAATAAAACATCAAACTCTTTTCTAAAAACCCAAGTATTCTCTGAATCCTGTTTGATCAAAAAGCTTGTCTAGTGTATTTCGGATTCTTCCTTACATTGCGAGCACAAACCGATAGTCTGAGAGCCATTCCGCAACTCTTAGAAGTATCAACTCAATCCATTGCTTTTCACATCAACACAATCATTGGAGAGCATTCAGGGACGTGATCCTCTCACCCAGGATCATATCAAGTGGTATCAGAGCAGATCTCCATCATCAGGTTGTGTTTTTCCAGTTCTGCAACTTTTAGACTTTTCGTATTCTATGATCGAATCTGTTCTAAAGTTTAATTCTTTTTAGAAACGTGTTTATTAGGGTCTAATCTACCTAGAACAAGTGTTGAACGTGTTAAATAACTGAACTTGATCCACAAAATTTGCAGAGAAAGAATTAGGGTTCTTATAGAAATCTGAATCTGATCTTGTTTTTCCAAGTTCATTTTCATTGTTATCTGTTTCTGTGGACATCTTTACTGGTTTAGTGATTGGAACTTGTCAGGAAACATGGGGGAAGAAGATAATCGGAACAATGGAATGGATAAACTTCTACTGGAAGCCCTTAACTGCACAGATGTCTGCTTTGATGGATCAGAAACTAGAAAACTTCAGAGCTGAGGTTGTTCATTCAGAACGTGAGAGATCTAGGAGGAGTCCAAACTAGTCTACCTCGGAAAGCTATTATAGCCATTCCAACAGAACCAATGGCACCAGAAGAAGGAGGCGTGAGAGAGAAGAAAGGCCCCAAAACAGTGATCCTCTAGGAGGGTTGAAACTGAAGATTCCAGAGTTTAAAGGCACCGCTGATGCCAGAAGAGTATCTTGAATGGGAAAAGAAGATTGAACTTGTGTTCAATTGCAGAGATTACACTCAAGAATATAAACTAAAGCTTGCTCCTACTGAGTTCAAAGAGTATGCTCTGAGTTGGTGGGATAATCTCGTTACAGCTAGAAGAAGGGCAGGAGACTTCCCTATAGAAACGTGGAATCAGATGAAAGTGATCATGAGGAAAAGATTTGTACCAAGCCATTATCACAGAGAACTACATTTCAAGCTCAGAACACTGTCTCAAGGGAGTAGATCAGTTGAGGAATATTACAAAGAAATGGAGACTCTTATGCTAAGAGCGGATATACAAGAAGACAGAGAAGCAACCATGGCAAGGTTCATGGGAGGATTAAACCGAGACATCATGGGCAGACTTGAAGTTCATCATTGACAGTTTGGTTATAGATGGAGGAAGCTGTACCAATGCTGCTAGTGAAACCATGGTAGAGAAACTTGGTTTGAAGATCATGAAAAGACCAACCGCTTACAAGTTACAATGGCTTAACGATGAGGGAGAGCTGGAGGTGAAACACCAAGTGAAGATACCATTATCCATTGGAAAATATGAAGATGAGATACTCTGTGATGTATTACCAATGGATGCTGGACACATACTGCTTGGAAGACCTTGGCAATCTGACAGAAGAACCATTCATGATGGATTCACAAATAGATACTCGTTCGAATTCAATGGAAAGAAGACTGTTTTGGTTCCTTTGACACCACAGAAGTCCATCTCGATCAGATAGCCTTGAAGAAAAATAAAGCTTCCACAGAATCAAAAACCAAGCAGCCTGCCAATCTGTTACTTCAACCAAAGGGAAGTACTTTACCTCATTTGCTGTTTGTTTTTTAAAGAATGTTTAAACATAACCAGTCCAGTGCAGGATCTTCCTAGCAAAATACAGATGCTTTTGGCAGGAGTTCATAGACGTATTCCCAGAAGAAGCTCCACAAGGATTGCCACCTCTCAGAGGGATAGAGCATCAAATTGACTTC
>CAJHQQ010004739.1:0-24235 GCA_905132885.1 Moricandia moricandioides | reverse complement strand
CTCTGATTCGTTCTTGCAAGGATCTATCCATTCCCATCAACCAAAGAGCATCCTAGGGGCACATCAATCACGATGTAAGAAGCTTGATATGGACTCATAAATCAGAGTCGAATCACCCTGAAGTTGACTCAAGATCATAGGAGTTATGATGAAGAAGTTATCCCAATTTTAACCAAAGTGATTCCAGTTTGCTCTGTTTGGAGATTTGGCAATTTCTTCTTGATACAAATAAAACCAGAATGAATCACGATGTAAGAAGCTTGATTTGGACTCATAAATCAGTGTCGAATCACCCTGAAGTTGAATCATTATCATTGGAGTTATGATGAAGAAGTTATCCCACTTTTAACCAAAGTGATTCCAGTTTGCCCTGTTTGGAGATTTGGCAATTTCTTCTTGATACTAATAAAACCAGAATGAATCACGCTGTAAGAAGCTTGATTTGGACTCATAAATCAGTGTCGAATCACCCTGAAGTTGACTCAAGATCATAGGAGTTATGATGAAGAAGTTATTCCACTTTTAACCGAAGTGATTCCAGTTTGCCCTGTTTGGAGAGTTGGCAATTTATTCTTGATACTAATAAAACCAGATTGAATCACGATGTAAGAATCTTGATTTGTAATCATAAATCAGTGTAGAATCATCCTGAAGTTGAATCAATATCATTGGACTTATGATGAAGAAGTTATCCCACTTTTAACCGTAGTGATTCCAGTTTACCCTGTTTGGAGATTTGGTAATTTCTTCTTGATACAAATAAAACCAGAATGAATTACGATGTTAGAAACTTGATTTAGACTCATAAATCAGTTTAGAATCACCCTGAAGTTGAATCAATATCATTGGAGTTATGATTAAGAAGGTATCCCACTTTTAACCGAAGTCATTCCAGTTTTCCCTATTTGGAGATTTGTCAATTTCTTCTTGATACTAATAAAACCAGAATGAATCACGATGTAAGAAGCTTGATTTGGACTCATTATTCAGTGTAGAATCACCCTGAAGTTGAATCCAATATCATTTGGAGTTATGATGCAAGAAGTTATGCCCACTTTTAACCGAAGTGATTCCCAGTTTGTCCTGTTTGGAGATTTGGCAATTTCTCTTGATACTAATAAAACCAGAATGAATCATGATGTAAGAAGCTTGATTGGGACTCATAAATCAGTGTCGAATCACCCTGAAGTTGACTCAAGATCATAGGAGTTATGATGAAGAAGTTAACCCACTTTAACCGAAGTGATTCCAGTTTGCCCTGTTTGGAGATTTGGGAATTTAATCTTGATACTAATAAATCCCAGAATGAATCACGATTTAAGAAGCTTGATTTGGACTCATTAATCAGTGTAGAATCACCCTGAAGTTGAATCAATATCATTGGAGTTATGATGAAGATGTTATCCAACTTTTAACCGAAGTGATTCCAGTTTGCCCTGTTTAGAGATTTGAGAATTGTTTCTTGATACTAATAAAACCTGAATGAATCACAATGTAAGAAGCTTGATTTGGACTCATTAATCAGTGTAGAATCACCCCGAAGTTGAATCAATATCATTGGAGTTATGATGAAGAAGTTATCCCACTTTTAAACGAAGTGATTCCAGTTTGCCCTGTTTGGAGATTTGGCAATTTCTTCTTGATACAAATAAAACCAGAATGAATCACGATGTAAGAAGCTTGATTTGTACTCATACATCAGTGTAGAATCATCCTGAATTTGAATCATTATCATTGGACTTATGATGAAGAAGTTATCCCACTTTTAACCGTAGTGATTCCAGTTTACCCTGTTTAGAAATTTGGCAATTTCTTCTTAATACAAATAAAACCAGAATGAATAACGATGTAAGAAACTTGATGGACTCATAAATCAGTTTAGAATCATCCTGAAGTTGAATAAATATCATTGGACTTATGATGTAGAAATTATCCCCCTTTTAACCGAAGTGATTCCAGTTTGTCCTGTTTGGAGATTTGGGAATTTATTCTTGATACTAATAAAAACAGAATGAATCACGATGTAAGAAGCTTGATTTGGACTCATTAATTAGTGTAGAATCACCCTGAAGTTGAATCAATATCATTGGAGTTATGATGAAGAAGTTATCCCACTTTTAACCGAAATGATTCCAGTTTTCCCTGTTTGGAGATTTGGCAATTTCTTCTTGATACTAATAAAACCAGAATGAATCACGATGTAAGAAGCTTGATATGGACTCATAAATCAGTGTCGAATCACCCTGAAGTTGACTCAATATCATAGGAGTTATGATGAAGAAGTTATCCCAATTTTAACCGAAGTGATTCCAGTTTGCCCTGTTTGGAGATTTGGCAATTTCTTCTTGATACAAATAAAACCAGAATGAATCACGATGTAAGAAGCTTGAATTGGACTCATAAATCAGTGTCGAATCACCCTGAAGTTGACTCAAGATCATAGGAGTTATGATGAAGAAGTTATCCCACTTTTAACCGAAGTGATTCCAGTTTGCACTGTTTGGAGATTTGGGAATTTAATCTTGATACTAATAAAGCCTAGAATGAATCACGATGTAAGAAGCTTGATTTGGACTCATTAATCAGTGTAGAATCATGAGATTTTAAGTAATTTAGTGAGTGTTTAAATGAGATTAAGAAAGAGTTTGTTGCTGGAAATGTGAAGAATAGTAAGCGAAGTGATGCAGTTTTGACCTGTTTGTGAGCTTTGGCAATCTTCTTCTTGATACAATAAACCAGAAGGAATCACGAATGTAAAGAAATCTTGCATTTGGACTCATAAATCAGTTTAGAATCACTGAGTTGAATCCAAGATCATAGGAGTTATGATGAAGAAGTTATCCCACTTTTAACCGAAGTGATTCTAGTTTACGCTGTTTGGAGATTTGGCAATTTCTCTTGATACTAATAAAAACAGAATGAATCACGATGTAAGAATTTGATTTGGACTCATTAATCAGTGTAGAATCACCCTGAAGTTGAATCAAGATGATAGGAGTTATGATGAAGAAGTTATCCCACTTTTTTACCGAAGTGATTCCGAGTTACCTGTTTGAGATTTGCAATTTCTTCTTGATACTAATAAACACAGAATGAATCACGATGTAAGAGCTTGATTTGGACTCATAAATCAGTGTAGAATCACCTGGAGTTGAATCAATATCATAGAGTTATGATGAGAAGTTACTCATTTTAACCGATAGTGATTCCAGCTTACCATGTTTGGAGATTTGCAATTTATTCTTGATACATAATAAACCAGATGAATCACGATGTAAGAAAGTTTATTTGGCACTCATTAATCAGTGTAGAATCCACTTTGCGTGGAAGTGTAAATAATATCATTGGAGTTATGCTGAAGAAGTTATTTCCATCTGTTCTGGTGTGTCATATCCAGAGTCTAAGGGTGTTTAGTTTGGTGTGTAATATCCAAAACCATTCATCTAGGAGTATCAAGAGATCATCCATCCCTCTTGGTGTCACCAATTCTTTCCACACGCCTTGAAGGACTTGAGTCTCCTGATTCGTTCTTGGCAAGGATCTAGTTTACCCTGTTTGGAGATTTGGCAATTTCTTCTTGATACAAATAAAACCAGAATGAATCACGATGTAAGAATCTTGATTTGGACTCAAAATAAGTTTAGAATCACCCTGGAGTTGAATCAATATCATTGCGTTATGATGAAGAAGTTATCCCACTTTTAACCGAAGTAATTCTAGTTTACCCTGTTTGGAGATTTGGCAATTTCTTCTTGATACAAATAAAACCAGAATGAATCACGATGTAAGAATCTTGATTTGGACTCATAAATAAGTTTAGAATCACCCTGGAGTTGAATCAATATCATTGGCGTTATGATGAAGAAGTTATCCCACTTTTAACCGAAGTGATTCCAGTTTACCCTGTTTGGAGATTTGGCAATTTCTTCTTGATTCTAATCAAACCAGAAAGAATCAAGATGTAAGAATCTTAATTTGGACTCATTAATCAGTGTAGAATTATCCTGAAGTTTAATCCAGATCATAGGAGTTATGATGAAGAAGTTATCCCACTTTTAACCGAAGTGACTCCAGTTTACCCTGTTTGGAGATTTGACAATTTCTTCTTGATTCTAATCAAACCAGAATGTATCAAGATGTAAGAAGCTTTATTTTGACTCATAAATCAGTGGATAATCACCCTAAAGTTGAATCAATATCATTGGAGTTATGATGAAGAAGTTATCCCACTTTTAACCGAAGTTATTCCAGTTTGCCCTGTTTGGAGAGTTGGCAATTTCTTCTTGATACTAATAAAACCATAATGAATCAAGATGTAATAATCTTGATATGGACTCATAAATCAGTGTAGAATCACTCTGAAGTTGAATCAAGATCATAGGAGTTATGATGAAGATGTTTTCCCACTTTTTACCGAAGTGACTCCAGTTTACCCTGTTTGGAGATTTGGCAATTTATTCTTGATACTAATAAAACCAGAATGAATCACGATGTAAGAATCTTGATTTAGACTCATTAATCAGTGTCGAATCACCCTGGAGTTGAATCAATATCGTTGGAGTTATGATGAAGAAATTATCCCACTTTTAACCGAAGTGATTCTAGCTTACCCTGTTTGGAGATTTGGCAATTTCTTCTTGATACAAATAAAACCAGAATGAATCACGATGTAAGAATCTTGATTTGGACTCATAAATCAGTTTAGAATCACCCTGAAGTTGAATCAAGATCATAGGAGTTATGATGAAGAAGTTATCCCACTTTTAACCGAAGTGATTTCAGTCGAGTTTACCCTGTTTGGAGATTTGGCAATTTCTTCTTGATACAAATAAAAACAGAATGAATCATGATGTAAGAATCTTGATTTGGACTCATAAATCAGTTGATAATCACCCTGAAGTTGAATCAATACCATAGGATTTATGATGAAGAAGTTATCCCACTTTTAACCGAAGTGATTCCAGTTTGTCCTGTTTGGAGAGTTGGCAATTTCTTCTTGATACTAATAAAACCATAATGAATCAAGATGTATGAATCTTTATCTGGACTCATAAATCAGTGTAGAATCACCCTGAAGTTTAATCAAGATCATAGGAGTTATGATGAAGATGTTTTCCCACTTTTTACCGAAGTGACTCCAGTTTACCCTGTTTGGAGATTTGGCAATTTATTCTTGATACTAATAAAACCAGAATGAATCACGATGTAAGAAGCTTGATTTGTAATCATTAATCAGTGTAGAATCACCCTGGAGTTGAATCAATATCAATGGAGTTATGATGAAGAAGTTATCCCACTTTTAACCGAAGTGATTCTAGTTTACCCTGTTTGGAGATATGGCAATTTCTCCTTGATACAAATAAAACCAGAATGAATCACGATTTAAGAATCTTGATATGGACTCATAAATCAGTGTAGAATCATCCTGAAGTTGAATCAAGATCATATGAGTTATGATGAAGAAGTTATCCCACTTTTAACCGAAGTGATTCTAGTTTACCCTTTTTGGAGATTTGGCAATTTCTTCTTGATTCTAATCAAACCAGAATGAATCAAGATGTAAGAAGATTTATTTGGAATCATAAATCAGTGTATAATCATCCTGAATTTGAATCAAGATCATAGGAGTTGTGATGAAGAAGTTATCCCACTTTTAACCGAAGTGACTCCAGTTTACCATGTTTGGAGATTTGGTAATTTCTTCTTGATTCTAATCAAACCAGAATGAAGCAAGATGTAAGAATCTTGATTTGGACTCATAAATCAGTGGATAATCACCCTGAAATTAAATCAATATCTTTGGAGTTATGATGAAGAAGTTATCCCACTTTTAACCGAAGTGATTCCAGTTTGCCATGTTTGGAGAGTTGGCAATTTCTTCTTGATACTAATAAAACCAGAATGAATCACGATGTAAAAGCTTGATTTGGACTCATAAATCAGTGTAGAATCACCCTTAATTTGAATCAAGATCATATGAGTTATGATGAAGAAGTTATCACACTTTTAACCGAAGTAATTCTAGTTTACCCTGTTTGGAGATTTGGCAATTTCTTCTTGATATAAACAAAACCAGAATGAATCACGATGTAAGAATCTTGATTTGGACTCATAAATCAGATTAGAATCACCCTGGAGTTGAATCAATATCATTGGAGTTATGATGAAGAAGTTATCCCACTATTAACCGAAGTAATTCTAGTTTACCCTGTTTGGAGATTTGGCAATTTCTTCTTGATACAAATAAAACCAGAATGAATCACGATGTAAGAATCTTGATTTGGACTCATAAATCAGTTTAGAATCACCCTGAAGTTGAATCAATATCATATGAGTTATGATGAAGAAGTTATCCCACTTTTAACCGAAGTGATTCCAGTTTGCCATGTTTGGAGAGTTGGCAATTTCTTCTTGATACTAATAAAACCAGAATGAATCACTATGTAAGAAGCTTGATATGGACTCATAAATCAGTGTAGAATCACCCTGAAGTTGAATCAAGATCATAGGAGTTATGATGATGAAGTTATCCCACTTTTAAACGAAGTGATTCCAGTTTACCCTGTTTGGAGATTTGGCATTTTCTTCTTGATTCTAATCAAACCAGAATGAATCAAGATGTACAAAGCTTTATTTGGACTCATAAATCAGTGGATAATCACCCTGAAGTTAAATCAATATCATTGGAGTTATGATGAAGAAGTTATCCCACTTTTAACCGAAGTGATTACAGTTTGCCCTGTTTGGAGAGTTGGCAATTTTTCTTGATACTTATAAAACCAGAATGAATCACGATGTAAGAAGGTTGATTTGGACTCATAAATCAGTGTAGAATAACCCTGAAGTTGAATCAAGATCATAGGAGTTATGATGAAGAAGTTATCCCACTTTTAACCGAAGTCATTCTAGTTTACCATGTTTGGAGATTTGGCAATTTCTTCTTGATTCTAATCTAACCAGAATGAATCAAGATGTAAGAATCTTAATTTGGACTCATTAATCAGTGTATAATTATCCTGAAGTTGAATCCAGATCATAGGAGTTATGATGAAGAAGTTATCCCACTTTTAACCGAAGTGATTCCAGTTTGCCATGTTTGGAGAGTTGGCAATTTCTTCTTGATACTAATAAAACCAGAATGAATAGATTTAAGAATATTTATCTGGACTCATAAATCAGTGTAGAATCACCCTGAAGTTGAATAAAGATCATAGGAGTTATGATGACGAAGTTATTCCACGTTTAACCGAATTGACTCCAGTTTACCCTGTTTGGAGATTTGGCAATTTCTTCTTGATTCCTATCAAACCAGAATGTATCAAGATGTAAGAAGCTTTATTTTGACTCATAAATCAGTGGATAATCACCCTGAAGTTGAATCAATATCATTGGAGTTATGATGAAGAAGTTATCCCACTTTTAACCGAAGTGATTCCAGGATGCCATGTTTGGAGAGTTGGCAATTTCTTCTTGATACTAATAAAACCATAATGAATCAAGATGTAAGAATCTTGATCTGGACTCATAAATCAGTGTAGAATCACCCTGAAGTTGAATCAAGATCATAGGAGTTATGATGAAGATGTTTTCCCACTTTTTACCGAAGTGACTCCAGGTTACCCTGTTTGGAGATTTTGCAATTTATTCTTGATACTAATAAAACCAGAATGAATCACGATGTAAGAATCTTGATTTGGACTCATTAATCAGTGTAGAATCACCCTTGAGTTGAATCAATATCGTTGGAGTTATGATGAAGAAATTATCCCACTTTTAACCAAAGTGATTCTAGTTTACCCTGTTTGGAGATTTGGCAATTTCTTCTTGATACAAATTAAACCAGAATGAATCACGATGTAAGAATCTTGATTTGGACTCATAAATCAGTTTAGAATCACCCTGAAGTTGAATCAAGATCATAGGAGTTATGATGAAGAAGTTATCCCAGTTTTAACCGAAGTGATTCCAGTTTACCCTGTTTGGAGATTTGGCAATTTCTTCTTGATACAAATAAAACCAGAATGAATCACGATGTAAGAATCTTGATTTGTACTCATAAATCAGTTTAGATTACCCTGAAGTTGAATCAAGATCATAGGAGTTATGATGAAGAAGTTATCCCACTTTTAACCGAAGTGACTCCAGTTTATCCTGTTTAGAGATTTGGCAATTTCTTCTTGATTCTAATCAAAACAGAATGTATCAAGATGTAAGAAGCTTTATTTTGACTCATAAATCAGTGGATAATCACCCTGAAGTTGAATCAATATCATTGGAGTTATGATGAAGAAGTTATCCCACTTTTAACCGAAGTGATTCCAGTTTGCCCTGTTTGGAGAGTTGGCAATTTCTTCTTGATACTAATAAAACCATAATGAATTAAGATGTAAGAATCTTTATCTGGACTCATAAATCAGTGTAGAATCACCCTGAAGTTGAATCAAGATCATAGGAGTTATGATGAAGATGTTTTCCCACTTTTAACCGAAGTGATTCCAGTTGGCCCTGTTTGGAGAGTTCGCAATTTCTTCTTGATACTAATAAAACAAGAATGAATCACGATGTAAGAAGCTTGATTTGGACTCATAAATCAGTGTAGAATCACCCTGAAGTTGAATCAAGATCATAGGAGTTATGATGAAGAAGTTATCCCACTTTTAAACGAAGTGACTCCAGTTTACCTTGTTTGGAGATTTGGCAATTTCTTCTTGATACAAATAAAACCAGAATGAATAACGATTTAAGAATCTTGATTTGGACTCATAAATAAGTGTAGAATCATCCTGAAGTTGAATCAAGATCATATGAGTTATGATGAAGAAGTTATCCCACTTTTAACCGAAGTGATTCCAGTTTACCCTGTTTGGAGATTTGGTAATTTCTTTTTTGATTCTAATCAAACCAGAATGAATCAAGATGTAAGAAGATTTATTTGGAATCATAAATCAGTGTATAATCATCCTGAATTTGAATCAAGATCATAGGAGTTCTGATGAAGAAGTTATCCCACTTTTAACCGAAGTGACTCCAGTTTACCATGTTTGGAAATTTGGTAATTTCTTCTTGATTCTAATCAAACCAGAATGAATCAATATGTAAGAATCTTGATTTGGACTCATAAATCAGTGGATAATCACCCTGAAATTAAATCAATATCTTTGGAGTTATGATGAAGAAGTTATCCCACTTTTAACCGAAGTGATTCCAGTTTGCCATGTTTGGAGAGTTGGCAATTTCTTCTTGATACTAATAAAACCAGAATGAATCACGATGTAAAACCTTGATTTGGACTCATAAATCAGTGTAGAATCACCCTTAATTTGAATCAAGATCATAGGAGTTATGATGAAGAAGTTATCCCACTTTTAACCGAAGTAATTCTAGTTTACTCTGTTTGGAGATTTGACAATTTCTTCTTGATACAAATAAAACCAGAATGAATCACGATGTAAGAATCTTGATTTGGACTCATAAATAAGTTTAGAATCACCCTGGAGTTGAATCAATATCATTGGAGTTATGATGAAGAAGTTATCCCACTTTTAACCGAAGTAATTCTAGTTTACCCTGTTTGGAGATTTGGCAATTTCTTCTTGATACAAATAAAACCAGAATGAATCAAGATGTAAGAATCTTGATTTGGACTCATAAAAAAGTTTAGAATCACCCTGAAGTTGAATCAAGATCATAGGAGTTATGATGAAGAAGTTATCCCACTTTTAACCGAAGTGATTCCAGTTTACCCTGTTTGGAGATTTGGCAATTTATTCTTGATACTAATCAAACCAGAATGAATCACGATGTAAGAATCTTGATTTGGAATCATTAATCAGTGTAGAATCACCCAAGAGTTGAATCAATATCATTGGAGTAATGATGAAGAAGTTATCCCACTTTTAACCGAAGTGATTCCAATTTGCCCTGTTTGGAGAGTTGGCAATTTCTTCTTGATACTAATAAAACTAGAATGAATCACGATGTAAGAAGCTTGATTTGTACTCTTAAATCAGTGTAGAATCACCCTTAAGTTGAATCAAGATCATAGGAGTTATGATGAAGAAGTTATTCCACTTTTAACCGAAGTGATTCTAGTTTACCATGTTTGGAAATTTGGCAATTTCTTCTTGATTTTAATCAAACCAGAATGAATCAAGATGTAAGAATCTTGATTTGGACTCATAAATCAGTGTAGAATCATCCTGAACTTGAATCAAGATCATAGGAGTTATGATGAAGAAGTTATCCCACTTTTAACCGAAGTGATTCCAGTTTACCCTGTTTGGAGATTTGGCAATTTCTTCTTGATTCTAATCAAACCATAATGAATCAAGATGTAAGAATCTTGATCTGGACTCATAAATTTGTGTAGAAGCACCCTGAAGTTGAATCAAGATCATAGGAGTTATGATGAAGATGTTTTCCCACTTTTTACCGAAGTGACTCCAGGTTACCCTGTTTGGAGATTTGGCAATTTATTCTTTATACTAATAAATCCAGAATGAATCACGATGTAAGAATCTTGATTTGGACTCATTAATCAGTGTAGAATCACCCTTGAGTTGAATCAATATCGTTGGAGTTATGATGAAGAAATTATCCCACTTTTAACCGAAGTGATTCTAGTTTACCCTGTTTGGAGATTTGGCAATTTCTTCTTGATACAAATTAAACCAGAATGAATCACGATGTAAGAATCTTGATTTGGACTCATAAATCAGTTTAGAATCACCCTGAAGTTGAATCAAGATCATAGGAGTTATGATGAAGAAGTTATCCCACTTTTAACCGAAGTGATTCCAGTTTATCCTTTTTGGAGATTTGGCAATTTCTTCTTGATACAAATAAAACCAGAATGAATCACGATGTAAGAATCTTGATTTGTACTCATAAATCAGTTTAGATCACCCTGAAGTTGAATCAAGATCATAGGAGTTATGATGAAGAAGTTATCCCACTTTTAACCGAAGTGACTCCAGTTTATCCTGTTTAGAGATTTGGCAATTTCTTCTTGATTCTAATCAAAACAGAATGTATCAAGATGTAAGAAGCTTTATTTTGACTCATAAATCAGTGGATAATCACCCTGAAGTTGAATCAATATCATTGGAGTTATGATGAAGAAGTTATCCCACTTTTAACCGAAGTGATTCCAGTTTGCCCTGTTTGGAGAGTTGGCAATTTCTTCTTGATACTAATAAAACCATAATGAATCAAGATGTAAGAATCTTTATCTGGACTCATAAATCAGTGTAGAATCACCCTGAAGTTGAATCAAGATCATAGGAGTTATGATGAAGATGTTTTCCCACTTTTAACCGAAGTGATTCCAGTTTTTCCCTGTTTGGAGAGTTGGCAATTTTTCTTGATACTAATAAAACCAGAATGAATCACGATGTAAGAAACTTGATTTGGACTCATAAATCAGTGCATAATCACCCTGAAGTTGAATCAAGATCATAGGAGTTATGATGAAGAAGTTATCCCACTTTTAAACGAAGTGACTCCAGTTTACCCTGTTTGGAGATTTGGCAATTTCTTCTTGATACAAATAAAACCAGATTGAATAACGATTTAAGAATATTGATTTGGACTCATAAATCAGTGTAGAATCATCCTGAAGTTGAATCAAGATCATATGAGTTATGATGAAGAGTTATCCCACTTTTAACCGAAGTGATTCCAGTTTACCCTGTTTGGAGATTTGGCAATTTCTTCTTGATTCTAATCAAACCAGAATGAATCAAGATGTAAGAAGCTTTATTTGGAATCATAAATCAGTGTATAATCATCCTGAATTTGAATCAAGATCATAGGAGTTGTGATGAAGAAGTTATCCCACTTTTAACCGAAGTGACTCCAGTTTACCCTGTTTGGAAATTTGGTAATTTTTTTCTTGATTCTAATCAAACCAGAATGAATCAATATGTAAGAATCTTGATTTGGACTCAAAAAATCAGTGGATAATCACCCTGAATTTAAATCAATATCTTTGGAGTTATGATGAAGAAGTTATCCCACTTTTAACCGAAGTGATTCCAGTTTGCCATGTTTGGAGAGTTGGCAATTTCTTCTTGATACTAATAAAACCAGAATGAATCACGATGTAAAATCTTGATTTGGACTCATAAATCAGTGTATAATCACCCTTAATTTGAATCAAGATCATAGGAGTTATGATGAAGAAGTTATCCCACTTTTAACCGAAGTAATTCTAGTTTACTCTGTTTGGAGATTTGACAATTTCTTCTTGATACAAATAAAACCAAATGAATCACGATGTAAGAATCTTGATTTGGACTCATAAATCAGTTTAGAATCACCCTGGAGTTGAATCAATATCATTGGAGTTATGATGAAGAAGTTATCCCACTTTTAACCGAAGTAATTCTAGTTTACCCTGTTTGGAGATTTGGCAATTTCTTCTTGATACAAATAAAACCAGAATGAATCAAGATGTAAGAATCTTGATTTGGACTCATAAAAAAGTTTAGAATCACCCTGAAGTTGAATCAAGATCATAGGAGTTATGATGAAGAAGTTATCCCAGTTTTAACCGAAGTTATTCCAGTTTACACTGTTTGGAGATTTGGCAATTTATTCTTGATACTAATCAAACCAGAATGAATCACGATGTAAGAATCTTGATTTGGAATCATTAATCAGTGTAGAATCACCCTAGAGTTGAATCAATATCATTGGAGTAATGATGAAGAAGTTATCCCACTTTTAACCGAAGTGACTCCAGTTTATCCTGTTTGGAGATTTGGCAATTTCTTCTTGATTCTAATCAAACCAGAATGTATCAAGATGTAAGAAGTTTTATTTTGACTCATAAATCAGTGTATAATCACCCTGAAGTTGAATCAATATCATTGGAGTTATGATGAAGAAGTTATCCCACTTTTAACCGAAGTGATTCCAATTTGCCATGTTTGGAGAGTTGGCAATTTCTTCTTGATACTAATAAAACTAGAATGAATCACGATGTAAGAAGCTTGATTTGGACTCTTAAATCAGTGTAGAATCACCCTTAAGTTGAATCAAGATCATAGGAGTTATGATGAAGAAGTTATCTTACTTTTAACCGAAGTGATTCTAGTTTACCCTGTTTGGAGATTTGGCAAATTCTTCTTGATTCTAATCAACCAGAACGAATCAAGATGTAAGAATCTTGATTTGGACTCATAAATCAGTGTAGAATCATCCTGAACTTGAATCAAGATCATAGGAGTTATGATGAAGAAGTTATCCCACTTTTAACCGAAGTGATTCCAGTTTGCCCTGTTTGGAGATTTGGCAATTTCTTCTTGATTCTAATCAAACCATAATGAATCAAGATGTAAGAATCTTGATCTGGACTCATAAATTAGTGTAGAATCACCCTGAAGTTGAATCAAGATCATAGGAGTTATGATGAAGATGTTTTCCCACTTTTTACCGAAGTGACTCCAGTTTACCCACTTTGGAGATTTGGCAATTTATTCTTTATACTAATAAAACCAGAATGAATCAAGATGTAAGAATCTTGACTTGGACTCATTAATCAGTGTAGCATCACCCTGGAGTTGAATCAATATCGTTGGAGTTATGATGAAGAAATTATCCCACTTTTAACCGAAGTGATTCTAGTTTACCCTGTTTGGAGATTTGGCAATTTCTTCTTGATACAAATAAAACCAGAATGAATCGATGTAAGAATCTTGATCTGGACTCATAAATCAGTTTAGAATCACCCTGAAGTTGAATCAAGATCATAGGAGTTATGATGAAGAAGTTATCCCACTTTTAACCGAAGTGATTCCAGTCTAGTTTACTCTGTTTGGAGATTTGGCAATTTCTACTTGATACAAATAAAACCAGAATGAATCACGATGTAAGAATCTTGATTTGGACTCATAAACCAGTTTAGAATCACCCTGAAGTTGAATGAAGATCATAGGAGTTATGATGAAGAAGTTATCCCACTTTTAACCGCAGTGACTCCAGTTTACCCTGTTTGGAGATTTGGCAATTTCTTCTTGATTCTAATCAAAACAGAATGTATCAAGATGTAAGAAGCTTTATTTTGACTCATAAATCAGTGGATAAACACCCTGAAGTTAAATCAATATCGTTGAAGTTATGATGAAGAAGTTATCCCACTTTTCACCGATGTGATTCCAGTTTACCCTGTTTGGAGAGTTGGCAATTTCTTCTTGATACTAATAAAACTAGAATTAATCAAGATGTCAGAAGCTTTATTTGGACTCTTAAATCAGTGTAGAATCACCCTTAAGTTGAATCAATATCATAGGAGTTATGATGAAGAAGTTATCCCACTTTTAACCGAAGTGATTCTAGTTTACCATGTTTGGAGATTTGGCAATTTCTTCTTGATTCTAATCAAACCAGAATGAATCAAGATGTAAGAAGCTTTATTGGGAATCATAAATCAATGGATAATCACCCTGAAGTTAAATCAATATCATTGGAGTTATGATGAAGAAGTTATCCCAGTTTTAACCGAAGTGACTCAAGTTTACCATGTTTGGAGATTTGGCAATTTCTTCTTGATTCTAATCAAACCAGAATGTATCAAGATGTAATAAGCTTGATTTAGACTCATTAATCAGTGTAGAATCATCCTGAAGTTGAATCAACATCATAGGAGTTATGATGAAGAAGTTATCCCACTTTTAACCTAAGTGATTCCAGTTTGCCCTGTTTGGAGATTTGCCAATTTCTTCTTGATACTAATCAAACCAGAATGAATCAAAATGTAAGAAGCTTTATTTAGAATCATAAATCAGTGGATAATCACCCTGAAGTTAAATCAATATCATTGGAGTTATGATGAAGAAGTTATCCCACTTTTAACCGAAGTGATTCTAGTTTGTCCTGTTTGGAGATTTGGCAATTTCTTCTTGATTCTAATCAAACCAGAACGAACAAAGATGTAAGAATCTTGATTAGGACTCATAAATCAGTGCAGAATCATCCTGAAGTTTAATCAATATCATAGGAGTTATGATGAAGAAATTATCCCACTTTTAACCGAAGTGATTCCAGTTTGCCCTGTTTGGAGAGTTGGCAAATTCTTCTTGATACTAATAAAACCAGAATGAATCACGATGTAAGAAGCTTGATTTGGACTCATAAATCAGTGTAGAATCACCCTGAAGTTGAATCAAGATCATAGGAGTTATGATTAAGAAGTTATCCCACATTTAAACGAAGTGACTCCAGTTTTCCTTGTTTGGAAATTTGACATTTTCTTCTTGATTCTAATCAAACCAGAATGAATCAAGATGTAAGAAGCTTTATTTGGAATCATAAATCAGTGGATAATCACCCTGAAGTTAAATCAATATCATTGGAGTTATGATGAAGAAGTTATCCCACTTTTAACCGAAGTGATTCTAGTTTGCCCTGTTTGGAGATTTGGCAATTTCTTCTTGATTCTAATCAAACCAGAATGAATAAAGATGTAAGAATCTTGATTTGGACTCATAAATCAGTGCAGAATCATCCTGAAGTTTAATAAATATCATAGGAGTTATGATGAAGAAGTTATCCCACTTTTAACCGAAGTGATTCCAGTTTGCCCTGTTTGGAGAGTTGGCAATTTCTTCTTGATGCTAATAAAACCAGAATGAATCACGATGTAAGAAGCTTGATTTGGACTCATAAATCAGTGTAGAATCACCCTGAAGTTGAATCAAGATCATAGGAGTTATGATGAAGAAGTTATCCCACTTTTAAACGAAGTGACTCCAGTTTATCCTGTTTGGAGATTTTGCATTTTCTTCTTGATTCTAGTCAAACCAGAATGAATCAAGATGTAAGAAGCTTTATTTGGACTCATAAATCAGTGGATAATCACCCTGAAGTTAAATCAATATCATTGGAGTTATGATGAAGAAGTTATCCCACTTTTAACCGAAGTGATTCCAGTTTGCCCTGTTTGGAGAGTTGACAATTTCTTCTTGATACTAATAAAACCAGAATGAATCACGATGTAAGAAAATTGATTTGGACTCATAAATCAGTGTAGAATCACCCTGAAGTTGAATCAATATCATAGGAGTTATGATGAAGAAGTTATCCCAGTTTTAACCAGTGTAGAATCATAAATGAGTCCAAACCAGAATGCAAACCGAAGTGATTCCAGTTTGCCATGTTTAGAGAGTTGGCAATTTCTTCTTGATACTAATAAAACCAGAATGAATCACGATGTAAAAGCTTGATTTTTACTCATAAATCAGTGTAGAATCACCCTTAATTTGAATCAAGATCATAGGAGTTATGATGAAGAAGTTATCTCACTTTTAACCGAAGTAATTCTAGTTTACCCTGTTTGGAGATTTGGCAATTTCTTCTTGATACAAATAAAACCAGAAGGAATCACGATGAAAGAATCTTGATTTGGACTCATAAATAAGTTTAGAATCACCCTGGAGTTGAATCAATATCATTGGCGTTATGATGAAGAAGTTATCCCACTTTTAACCGAAGTAATTCTAGTTTACCCTGTTTGGAGATTTGGCAATTTCTTCTTGATACAAATAAAACCAGAATGAATCACGATGTAAAAATCTTGATTTGGACTCATAAATCAGTTTAGAATCACCCTGAAGTTGAATCAAGATCATAGGAGTTATGATGAAGAAGTTATCCCACTTTTAACCGAAGTGATTCCAGTTTACCCTGTTTGGAGATTTGGCAATTGCTTCTTGATTCTAATCAAACCAAAATGTATCAAGATGTAATAAGCTTGATTTAGACTCATAAATCAGTTTAGAATCACCCTGAAGTTGAATCATGATCATAGGAGTTATGATGAAGAAGTTATCCCACTTTTAACCGAAGTGATTCCAGTTTACCCTGTTTGGAGATTTGGCAATTGCTTCTTGATTCTAATCAAACCAAAATGTATCAAGATGTAATAAGCTTGATTTAGACTCATAAATCAGTGTAGAATCATCCTGAAGTTGAATCAAGATCATAGGAGTTATGATGAAGAAGTTATCCCACTTTTAACCGAAGTGATTCCAGTTTGCCCTGTTTGGAGAGTTGAAAAATTCTTCTTGATACTAATAAAACCAGAATGAATCACGATGTAAGAAGCTTCATTTGGACTCATAAATCAGTGTAGAATCACCCTTAAGTTGAATCAAGATCATAGGAGTTATGATGAAGAAGTTATCCCACTTTTAACCGAAGTGATTCTAGTTTACCCTGTTTGGAGATTTGACAATTTCTTCTTGATACAAATAAAACCAGAATGAATCACGATGTAAGAATCTTGATTTGGACTCATAAATAAGTTTAGAATCACCCTGGAGTTGAATCAATATCATTGGCGTTATGATGAAGAAGTTATCCCAGTTTTAACCGAAGTCACTCCAGTTATGATGAAGAAGTTATCCCAGTTTTGACCAGTGTAGAATCATAAATGAGTCCAAACCAGAATGCAAACCGAAGTGATTCCAGTTTGCCATGTTTGGAGAGTTGGCAATTTCTTCTTGATACTAATAAAACCAGAATGAATCACGATGTAAAAGCTTGATTTGGACTCATAAATCAGTGTAGAATCACCCTTAATTTGAATCAAGATAATAGGAGTTATGATGAAGAAGTTATCCCACTTTTAACCGAAGTAATTCTAGTTTACCCTGTTTGGAGATTTGGCAATTTCTTCTTGATACAAATAAAACCAGAATGAATCACGATGTAAGAATCTTGATTTGGACTCATAAATAAGTTTAGAATCACCCTGGAGTTGAATCAATATCATTGGCGTTATGATGAAGAAGTTATCCCAGTTTTAACCGAAGTAATTCTAGTTTACCCTGTTTGGAGATTTGGCAATTTCTTCTTGATACAAATAAAACCAGAATGAATCACGATGTAAGAATCTTGATTTGGACTCATAAATCAGTTTAGAATCACCCTGAAGTTGAATCAAGATCATAGGAGTTATGATGAAGAAGTTATCCCACTTTTAACCGAAGTGATTCCAGTTTACCCTGTTTGGAGATTTGGCAATTTATTCTTGATTCTAATCAAACCAGAATGAATCACGATGTAAGAAGCTTGATTTGGACTCATTAATCAGTGTAGAATCACCCTGGAGTTGAATCAATATCATTGGAGTTATGATGAAGAAGTTATCCCACTTTTAACCGAAGTGATTCCAGTTTACCCTGTTTGGAGATTTGGCAATTTCTTCTTGATTCTAATCAAACCAGAATGTATCAAGATGTAAGAAGCTTTATTTTGACTCATAAATCAGTGTATAATCACAGTAAAGTTGAATCAATATCATTGGAGTTATGATGAAGAAGTTATCCCACTTTTAACCGAAGTGATTCCAATTTGCCCTGTTTGGAGAGTTGACAATTTCTTCTTGATACTAATAAAATTAGAACGAATCACGATGTAAGAAGCTTGATTTGGACTCTTAAATCAGTGTAGAATCACCCTTAAGTTGAATCAAGATCATAGGAGTTATGATGAAGAAGTTATCCTACTTTTAACCGAAGTGATTCTAGTTTACCCTGTTTGGAGATTTTGCAATTTCTTCTTGATTCTATTCAAACCAGAATGAATCAAGATGTAAGAATCTTGATTTGGACTCATAAATCAGTGTAGAATCATCCTGAAGTTGAATCAAGATCATAGGAGTTATGATGAAGAAGTTATCTCACTTTTAACCGAAGTGATTCCAGTTTACCCTGTTTGGAGATTTGACAATTTCTTCTTGATTCTAATCAAACCAGAATGAATCAAGATGTAAGAAGCTTTATTTGGAATCATAAATCAGTGGATAATAACCCTGAAGTTAAATCAATATCATTGGAGTTATGATGAAGAAGTTATCCCACTTTTAACCGAAGTGATTCTAGTTTGCCCTGTTTGGAGATTTGGCAATTTCTTCTTGATTCTAATCAAACCAGAATGAATCAAGATGTACGAAGCTTTATTTGGAATCATAAATCAGTGGATAATCACCCTGAAGTTAAATCAATATCATTGGAGTTATGATGAAGAAGTTATCCCACTTTTAACCGAAGTGATTCCAGTTTGCCCTGCTTGGAGAGTTGAAAAATTCTTCTTGATACTAATAAAACCAGAATGAATCACGATGTAAGAAGCTTCATTTGGACTCATAAATCAGTGTAGAATCACCCTTAAGTTGAATCAAGATCATAGGAGTTATGATGAAGAAGTTATCCCACTTTTAACCGAAGTGATTCTAGTTTACCCTGTTTGGAGATTTGACAATTTCTTCTTGATACAAATAAAACCAGAATGAATCACGATGTAAGAATCTTGATTTGGACTCATAAATCAGTTTAGAATCACCCTGACGTTGAATCAAGATCATAGGAGTTATGATGAAGAAGTTATCCCACTTTTAACCGAAGTGATTCTAGTTTACCCTGTTTGGAGATTTGACAATTTCTTCTTGATTCTAATCAAACCAGAATGAATCAAGATGTACGAAGCTTTATTTGGACTCATAAATCAGTGGATAATCACCCTGAAGTTAAATCAATATCATTGGAGTTATGATGAAGAAGTTATCCCACTTTTAACCGAAGTGATTCCAGTTTGCCCTGTTTGGAGAGTTGACAATTTCTTCTTGATACAAATAAAACCAGAATGAATCACGATGTAAGAATCTTGATTTGGACTCATAAATCAGTTAAGAATCACCCTGAAGTTGAATCAAGATCATAGGAGTTATGATGAAGAAGTTATCCCACTTTTAAACGAAGTGACTCCAGTTTACCCTGTTTGGAGATTTGGCATTTTCTTCTTGATTCTAATGAAACCAGAATGAATCAAGATGTACGAAGCTTTATTTGGACTCATAAATCAGTGGATAATCACCCTGAAGTTAAATCAATATCATAGGAGTTATGATGAAGAAGTTATCCCACTTTTAACCGAAGTGATTCCAGTTTGCCCTGTTTGGAGAGTTGGCAATTTTTCTTGATACTAATAAAACCAGAATGAATCACGATGTAAGAAGGTGTATTTGGACTCATAAATCAGTGTAGAATAACCCTGAAGTTGAATCAAGATCATAGGAGTTCTGATGAAGAAGTTATCCCACTTTTAACTGAAGTGATTCCAGTTTATCATGTTTGGAGATTTGGCAATTTCTTCTTGATTCTAATCAAACCAGAATGAATCAAGATGTAAGAATCTTAATTTGGACTCATTAATCAGTGTAGAATTATCCTGAAGTTTAATACAGATCATAGGAGTTATGATGAAGAAGTTATCCCACTTTTAACCGAAGTGACTCCAGTTTACCCCTGTATGGAGATTTGGCAATTTCTTCTTGATTCTAATCAAACCAGAATGTATCAAGATGTAAGAAGCTTTATTTTGCCTCATAAATCAGTGGATAATCACCCTAAAGTTGAATCAATATCATTGGAGTTATGATGAAGAAGTTATCCCACTTTTAACCGAAGTGATTCCAGTTTGCCCTGTTTGGAGAGTTGGCAATTTCTTCTTGATACTAATAAAACCATAATGAATCAAGATGTAATAATCTTGATCTGGACTCATAAATCAGTTTAAAATCACTCTGAAGTTGAATCAAGATCATAGGAGTTATGATGAAGATGTTTTCTCACTTTTTACCGAAGTGACTCCAGTTTACCCTGTTTGGAGATTTGGCAATTTATTCTTGATACTAATAAAACCAGAATGAATCACGATGTAAGAATCTTGATTTGGACTCATTAATCAGTTTAGAATCACCCTGGAGTTGAATCAATATCGTTGGAGTTATGATGAAGAAATGATCCCACTTTTAACCGAAGTGATTCCAGTTTACCCTGTTTGGAGATTTGGCAATTTCTTCTTGATTCTAATCAAACCAGAATGAATAAAGATGTAAGAATCTTGATTTGGACTCATTAATCAGTGTAGAATCATCCTGAAGTTGAATCAAGATCATAGGAGTTATGATGAAGAAGTTATCCCACTTTTAACCGAAGTGACTCCAGTTTATCCTGTTTGGAGATTTGGCAATTTCTTCTTGATTCTAATCAAAACAGAATGTATCAAGATGTAAGAAGCTTTATTTTGACTCACAATCAGTGGATAATCACCCTGAAGTTGAATCAATATCATTGGAGTTATGATGAAGAAGTTATCCCACTTTTAACCGAAGTGATTCCAGTTTGCCCTGTTTGGAGAGTTGGCAATTTCTTCTTGATACTAATAATACCATAATGAATCAAGATGTAAGAATCTTGATCTGGACTCATAAATCAGTGTAGAATCACCCTGAAGTTGAATCAAGATCATAGGAGTTATGATGAAGACGTTTTCCCACTTTTTACCGAAGTGACTCCAGTTTACCCTGTTTGGAGATTTGGCAATTTATTCTTGATACTAATAAACCCAGAATGAATCACGATGTAAGAATCTTGATTTGGAATCATTAATCAGTGTAGAATCACCCTAGAGTTGAATCAATATCATTGGAGTAATGATGAAGAAGTTATCCCACTTTTAACCGAAGTGACTCCAGTTTATCCTGTTTGGAGATTTGGCAATTTCTTCTTGATTCTAATCAAACCAGAATGTATCAAGATGTAAGAAGCTTTATTTTGACTCATAAATCAGTGTATAATCACCCTGAAGTTGAATCAATATCATTGGAGTTATGATGAAGAAGTTATCCCACTTTTAACCGAAGTGATTCCAATTTGCCCTGTTTGGAGAGTTGGCAATTTCTTCTTGATACTAATAAAACTAGAATGAATCACAATGTAAGAAGCTTGATTTGGACTCTTAAATCAGTGTAGAATCACCCTTAAGTTGAATCAAGATCATAGGAGTTATGATGAAAGAAGTTATCCCACTTTTAACCGAAGTGATTCTAGTTTACCCTGTTTGGAGATTTGGCAAATTCTTCTTGATTCTAATCAACCAGAATGAATCAAGATGTAAGAATCTTGATTTGGACTCATAAATCAGTGTAGAATCATCGTGAACTTGAATCAAGATCATAGGAGTTATGATGAAGAAGTTATCCCACTTTTAACCGAAGTGATTCCAGTTTGCCCTGTTTGGAGATTTGGCAATTTCTTCTTGATTCTAATCAAACCATAATGAATCAAGATGTAAGAATCTTGATCTGGACTCATAAATCTGTGTAGAATCACCCTGAAGTTGAATCAAGATCATAGGAGTTATGATGAAGATGTTTTCCCACTTTTTACCGAAGTGACTCCAGTTTACCCACTTTGGAGATTTGGCAATCTATTTCTTTATACTAATAAACCAGAATGAATCACGGATGTAAGAATCTTGATTTGGACTCATTAATCAGTGTAGCATCACCCTGGAGTTGAATCAATATCGTTGGAGTTATGATGAAGAAATTATCCCACTTTTAACCGAAGTGATTCTAGTTTACCCTGTTTGGAGATTTGGCAATTTCTTCTTGATACAAATAAAACTAGAATGAATCGATGTAAGAATCTTGATCTGGACTCATAAATCAGTTTAGAATCACCCTGAAGTTGAATCAAGATCATAGGAGTTATGATGAAGAAGTTATCCCACTTTTAACCGAAGTGATTCCAGTCTAGTTTACTCTGTTTGGAGATTTGGCAATTTCTTCTTGATACAAATAAAACAAGAATGAATCACGATGTAAGAATCTTGATTTGGACTCATAAACCAGTTTAGAATCACCCTGAAGTTGAATGAAGATCATAGGAGTTATGATGAAGAAGTTATCCCACTTTTAACCGCAGTGACTCCAGTTTACCCTGTTTGGAGATTTGGCAATTTCTTCTTGATTCTAATCAAAACAGAATGTATCAAGATGTAAGAAGCTTTATTTTGACTCATAAATCAGTGGATAAACACCCTGAAGTTAAATCAATATCGTTGAAGTTATGATGAAGAAGTTATCCCACTTTTCACCGATGTGATTCCAGTTTACCCTGTTTGGAGAGTTGGCAATTTCTTCTTGATACTAATAAAACTAGAATTAATCAAGATGTCAGAAGCTTTATTTGGACTCTTAAATCAGTGTAGAATCACCCTTAAGTTGAATCAATATCATAGGAGTTATGATGAAGAAGTTATCCCACTTTTAACCGAAGTGATTCTAGTTTACCATGTTTGGAGATTTGGCAATTTCTTCTTGATTCTAATCAAACCAGAATGAATCAAGATGTAAGAAGCTTTATTTGGAATCATAAATCAATGGATAATCACCCTGAAGTTAAATCAATATCATTGGAGTTATGATGAAGAAGTTATCCCAGTTTTAACCGAAGTGACTCAAGTTTACCATGTTTGGAGATTTGGCAATTTCTTCTTGATTCTAATCAAACCAGAATGTATCAAGATGTAATAAGCTTGATTTAGACTCATTAATCAGTGTAGAATCATCCTGAAGTTGAATCAACATCATAGGAGTTATGATGAAGAAGTTATCCGACTTTTAACCGAAGTGATTCCAGTTTGCCCTGTTTGGAGATTTGCCAATTTCTTCTTGATACTAATCAAACCAGAATGAATCAAAATGTAAGAAGCTTTATTTAGAATCATAAATCAGTGGATAATCACCCTGAAGTTAAATCAATATCATTGGAGTTATTGGATGAAGAAGTTATCCCACTTTTTAAAAAAACAAAAAACAATAAAAAAAAAAAAACACAACACAAAAAAAAACGGACAAAACAAAACAAACGAAAAAAAACAACGAACAACATTAAAATAACAAAGAAAAAAAAAAACAACAAAAACCAAACAAAAAACAACAACAACGGAAATATTGATATATAACCAAGTCTATCGTACATCTGGTTTTAATTAAGCATACAAGAAGAAATTGCCCAACACTCTAACACAAAAGGGCAACAACTGGATCACTTTCGGTTTGGGGATAAAACATCTAATAACATACATAACCTATGATATATGATTAACTTCAGGATGGAAATCTGCACACATGATTTACTGCGGTCCAATCAAGATTAATAACTCTTTATTATCATTCTGGTTTTGCTTAGAAAACAAGAATTAAGTCAAAATCATCCCAAATATAGGCAACTGAATCCATATTCCGGAATTATAAAGATGGGAATTCATTCTACCTAACTCTGCCTATTGAGCTTTACATCTTCAGGGTGAAATTACACAATGATTCTGGGCATAAACAAAATAAGCATCCATATACCCATCAATTATGCTTAAGTAATCC
>CAJHQQ010004738.1:0-24253 GCA_905132885.1 Moricandia moricandioides | reverse complement strand
CTCAGTTAACCCTCTTTGGAGATTTCACAATTTATTCTTGATACTATAAAACCAGAATGAATCACGATGTAAGAAGCTTGATTTGGACTCATTAATAAGTGTAGAATCACCCTGGAGTTGAATCAATATCATTGGAGTTATGATGAAGAAGTTATCCCACTTTTAACCGAAGTGACTCCAGTTTACCATGTTTGGAGATTTGATAATTTCTTCTTGATTCTCTAATCAAACCAGAATGAATCAAGATGTAAGAAGCTTTATTTGGACTCATAAATCAGTGGATAATCACCCTGAATTTGAATAAATATCCATAGGAGTTATGATGAAGATGTAATTCCACTTTCAACCGAAGTGATTCCAGTTTATCATGTTTGAAGATTTGGCAATTTCTTCTTGATTCTAATCAACCCAGAATGAATCAAGATGTAAGAATATTTTTTTTTGGACTAAATAAATCAGTGTAGAATCATCTTTGAAGTTGAATCAATATCATTGGACTTATGATGAAGAAGTTCTCCCACTTTTAACCGAAGTGATTCCAGTTTGCCCTGTTTGGAGATTTGGCAATTTCTTCTTGATACAAATAAAACCAGAATGAAGCATGATGTAAGAAGCTTGATTTGGACTCATAAATCAGTTTAGAATCACCCTGAATTTGAATCAAAATCATAAGAGTTATGATGAAGAAATTATCCCACTTTTAACCGAAGTAATTCCAGTTTACCCTGTTTGGAGATTTTGTAATTTCTTCTTGATTCCAATCAAACCAGAATGAATCAAGATGTAAGAATCTTGATTTGGACTCATAAATCAGTTTGGAATCACCCTGAAGTTGAATCAAGATCATAGGAGTTATGATGAAGAAATTATCTCACTTTTAACCGAAGTGATTCTAGTTTACCTTGTTTGGAGATTTGGCAATTTCTTCTTGGTTCTAATCAAACCAGAATGAATCAAGATGTAAGAAGCTCTATTTGGACTCATAAATCAGTTTAGAATCACCCAGAATTTGAATCAATATCATTGGAGTTATGATGAAGAATTTATCCCACTTTTAATCGAAGTGATCCCAATTAACCCTGTTTGGAGATTTGACAATTTATTCTTGATACTAATAAAACGAGAATAAATCACGATGTAAGAAGCTTGATTTTGACTCATTAATCAGTTTATAATCATCCTGAAGTTGAATCAATATCATTGGACTTATGATCAAGAAGTTATCCCACTTTTAACAGAAGTGATCTCAATTAACCCTCTTTGGAGATTTCACAATTTATTCTTGATACTATAAAACCAGAATGAATCACGATGTAAGAAGCTTGATTTGGACTCATTAATAAGTGTAGAATCACCCTGGAGTTGAATCAATATCATTGGAGTTATGATGAAGAAGTTATCCCACTTTTAACCGAAGTGATTCCAATTTACCCTGTTTGGAGATTTGGCAATTTCTTCTTGATTCTAATCAAAACAGAATGAATCAAGATTTAAGAAGCTTTATTTAACTCATAAATCAGTTTGGAATCACCCTGAAGTTGAATCAATATCATTGGAGTTATGATGAAGAAGTTATCCCACTTTTAACCGAAGTGAGTCCAGTTTACCCTGTTTGGAGATTTGGCAATTTCTTCTTGATTCTAATCAAACCAGAATGAATCAAGATGTAAGAAGCTTTATTTGGACTCATAAATCAGTGGATAATAACCATGAAGTTGAATCAAGATCATAGGAGTTATGATGAAGAAGTTATCCCACTTTTAACCGAAGTGATTCCAGTTTATCCTGTTTGGAGATTTGGCAATTTCTTCTTGATTCTAATCAAACCAGAATGAATCAAGATATAAGAAGCTTTATTTGGACTCATAAATCATTGGATAATCACCCTGAAGTTGAATCAAAATCATTGGAGTTATGATGAAGAAGTTATCCCACTTTTAACCGAAGTGATTCCAGTTTGCCCTGTTTGGAGAGTTGACAATTTCTTCTTGATACTAATAAAACCAGAATGAATCACGATGTAAGAAGATTGATTTGGACTCATTAATCAGTGTAGAATCACCATGAAGTTGAATAAAGATCATAGGAGTTATGATGAAGTTATCCCACTTTTAACCGAAGTGACTCCAGTTTACCATGTTTGGAGTTTTGGCAATTTCTTCTTGATTCTAATCAAACCCAGAATGAATCAAGATGTAAGAAGATTTATTTGGACTCATAAATCAGTGGATAATCACCCTGAAGTTTAATAAATATCATAGGAGTTATGATGAAGATGTTATTCCACTTTTAGCTGAAGTGATTCCAGTTTATCATGTTTGGAGATTTGGCAATTTCTTCTTGATTATAATCAAAACAGAATGAATCAAGATGTAAGAATCTGGCTTTGGACTAATAAATCAGTGTAGAACCATTCTGAAGTTGAATCAATATCATTGGACTTATGATGAAGAAGTTTTCCCCCTTTTAACCGAAGTGATTCCAGTTTGACCTGTTTGGAGATTTGGTAATTTCTTCTTGGTACAAATAAAACCAGAATGAATCACGATGTAAGAAGCTTGATTTGGACTCATAAATCAGTTTAGAATCACCCTGAATTTGAATCAAAATCATAAGAGTTATGCTGAAGAAATTATCCCACTTTTAACCAAAGTAATTCCAGTTTACCCTGTTTGGAGATTTTGTAATTTCTTCTTGATTCCAATCAAACCAGAATGAATCAAGATGTAAGAATCTTGATTAGGACTCATAAATCAGTTTGGAATCACCCTGAAGTTGAATAGAGATCATAGGAGTTATGATGAAGAAGTTATCTCACTTTTAACCGAAGTGATTCTAGTTTACCCTGTTTGGAGATTTGGCAATTTCTTCTTGGTTCTAATCAAACCAGAATGAATCAAGATGTAAGAAGCTCTATTTGGACTCATAAATCAGTTTAGAATCACCCAGAATTTGAATCAATATCATTGGAGTTATGATGAAGAATTTATCCCACTTTTAATCGAAGTGATCCCAATTAACCCTGTTTGGAGATTTGACAATTTATTCTTGATACTAATAAAACCAGAATGAATCACAATGTAAGAAGCTTGATTTTGACTCATTAATCAGTTTATAATCATCCTGAAGTTGAATCAATATCATTGGACTTATGATGAAGAAGTTATCTCACTTTTAACCGAAGTGACTCCAATATACCCTGTTTGGAGATTTGACAATTTCTTCTTGATTCTAATCAAACCAGAATGAATCAAGATGTAAGAAATATTAGACTCATAAATCAGTGGATAATCACCCTGAAGTTGAATCAATATCATAGGAGTCATGATGAAGATGTTATTCCACTTTTAACCAAAGTGATTCCAGTTTACCCTGTTTGGATATTTGGGAATTTCTTCTTGATTCTAATCAAACCAGAATGAATCAAGATGTAAGAGTCTTGATTTAGACTCATAAATCAGTGTATAATCATCCTGAATTTGAATCAATATCATTGGACTTATGATGAAGAAGTTATCCCACTTTTAACCGAAGTGATTCCAGTTTGTCCTGTTTTAAAGATTTGGCAATATATTCTTGATACTAATAAAACGAGAACGAATCACGATGTAAGAAGCTCGATTTGGAGTCATAAATCAGTTTAGAATCACCCTGAATTTGAATCAAGATCATAGGAGTTATGATGAAGAAGTTATCCCACCTTTAACCGAAGTAATTCCAGTTTATCTTGTTTAGAGATTTGGCAATTTCTTCTTGATTCTAATCAAACCAGAATGAATCAAGATGTAAGAATCTTGAATTGGACTCATAAATCAGTTTAAAATCACCCTGAATTGGAATCAAGATCATAGGAGTTACGATGAAGAAGTTATCGCACTTTTAACCGAAGTGACTCCAGTTTATCCTGTTTGGAGATTTGGCAATTTCTTCTTCATTATAATCAAACCAGAATGAATCAAGATGTAAGAAATATTAGACTCATAAATCAGTGGATAATCACCCTGAACTTGAATCAATATCATAGGAGTTATGATGAAGATGTTATTCCACTTTTAACCGAAGTGATTCCAGTTTATCCTGTTTGGAGATTTGGGAATTTCTTCTTGATTCTAATCAAACCAAATGAATCAAGATGTAAGAATCTTGATTTAGACTCATAAATCAGTGTATGATGAAGAAGTTATCCCACTTTTAATCGAAGTGACTCCAGTTTATCCTCTTTGGAGATTTGGCAATTTTTTCTTGATTCTAATCAAACCAAAATGAATCAAGATGTAAGAAGATTTATTTGGACTCATAAATCAGTGGATAATAACCGTGAAGTTGAATCAAGATCATAGGAGTTATGATGAATAAGTTATCCCACTTTTAACCGAAGTGATTCCAGTTTATCCTTTTTGGAGATTTGGCAATTTCTTCTTGATTCTAATCAAACCAGAATGAATCAAGATATAAGAAGCTTTATTTGGACTCATAAATCATTGGATAATCACCCTGAAGTTGAATCAAAATCATTGGAGTTATGATGAAGAAGTTATCTCACTTTTAACTGAAGTGATTCCAGTTTGCCCTGTTTGGAGAGTTGACAATTTCTTCTTGATATTAATAAAACCAGAATGAATCACGATGTAAGAAGATTGATTTGGACTCATTAATCAGTGTAGAATCACCATGAAGTTGAATCAAGATCATAGGAGTTATGATGAAGAAGTTATCCCACTTTTAACCGAAGTGACTCCAGTTTACCATGTTTGGAGATTTGGCAATTTCTTCTTGATTCTAATCAAACTAGAATGAATCAAGATGTAAGAAGCTTTATTTAGACTCATAAATCAGTGGATAATCACCCTGAAGTTGAATAAATATCATAGGAGTTATGATGAAGATGTTATTCCACTTTTAACCGAAGTGATTCCAGTTTATCATGTTTGGAGATTTGGAGATTTCTTCTTTATTCTAATCAAACCAGAATGAATCAAGATGTAAGAATCTTGTTTTGGACTAATAAATCAGTGTAGAATCATCCTGAAGTTGAATCAATATCATTGGACTTATGATGAAGAAGTTATCCCACTTTTAACCGAAGTGATTCCATTTTGTCCTGTTTGGAGATTTGGCAATTTCTTCTTGATACAAATAAAACCAGAATGAATCACGATGTAAGAAGCTTGATTTGGACTCATAAATAAGTTTAGAATCACCCTGAATTTGAATCAAAATCATAGGAGTTATGATGAAGAAGTTATCCCACTTTTAACCGAAGTAATTCCAGTTTACCCTGTTTGGAGATTTTGCAATTTCTTCTTGATTCTAATCAAACCAGAATGAATAAAGATGTAAGAATCTTGATTTGGACTCATAAATCAGTTTAAAATCACCCTGAATTTGAATCAAGATCATAGGAGTTACGATGAAGAAGTTATCGCACTTTTAACCGAAGTGACTCTAGTTTATCCTCTTTGGAGATTTGGCAATTTCTTCTTGATTCTAATCAAACCAGAATGAATCTAGATGTAAGGAGCTTGATTTGGATTCATAAATTAGTGGATAATCACCCTGAAGTTGAATCAATATCACTGGACTTATGATGAAGATGTTATTCCACTTTTAACCGAAGTGATTCCAGTTTACCCTATTTGGAGATTTGGCAATTTCTTCTTGATTCTAATCAAACCAGAATGAATCAAGATGTAATAATCTTGATTTGGACTCATTAATCAGTGTAGAATCATCCTGAAGTTGAATCAATATCATTGGACTTATGATGAAGAAGTTATCCCACTTTTAACCGAAGTGATCCCAGTTAACCCTGTTTGGAGATTTGACAATTTATTCTTGATACTAATAAAACCAGAATGAATCACGATGTAAGAAGCTTGAATTTGACTCATTAATCAGTTTATAATCATCCTGAAGTTGAATCAGTATCATTGGACTTATGATCAAGAAGTTATCCCACTTTTAACCGAAGTGATCTCAGTTAACCCTCTTTGGAGATTTTGCAATTTATTCTTGATACTATAAAACCAGAATGAATCACGATGTAAGAAGCTTGATTTGGACTCATTAATCAGTGTAGAATCACCCTGGAGTTGAATCAATATCATTGGAGTTATGATGAAGAAGTTATCCCACTTTTCACCGAAGTGATTCCAATTTGCCCTGTTTGGAGAGTTGGCAATTTCTTCTTGATACTAATAAAACCAGAATGAATCACGATGTAAGAAGCTTGATTTGAACTCATAAATCAGTTTAGAATCACCCTGAATTTGAATCAAGATCATAGGAGTTATAATGAACAAGTTATCCCACTTTTAAGCGAAGTGACTCCAGTTTATCCTGTTTGGAGATTTGACAATTTCTTCTTGATTCTAATCAAACCAGAATGAATCAAGATGTAAGAAGCTTTATTTGGAGTCATAAATCGGTGGATAATCACCCTGAAGCTGAATCAATATCATTGGAGTTATGATGAAGAAGTTATCCCACTTTTAACCGAAGTGATTCCAGTTTGCCCTGTTTGGAGAGTTGGCAATTTCTTCTTGATACTAATAAAACCAGAATGAATCACGATGTAAGAAGCTTGATTTGGAATCATAAATCAGTGTAGAATCACCCTGAATTTGAATCAAGATCATAGGAGTTATGATGAAGAAGTTATCCCACTTTTAACCGAGGTGACTCCAGTTTACCCTGTCGGGAGATTTGGCTATTTCTTCTTGATACAAATAAAACCAGAATAAATCACGATGTAAGAATCTTGATTTGAACTCATAAATCAGTTTGGAATTACCCTGAAGTTGAATCAAGATCATAGGAGTTATGATGAAGAAGTTATCCCACTTTTAACCGAAGTTATTCCAGTTTACCTTGTTTGGAGATTTGACAATTTCTTCTTGGTTCTAATCAAACTAGAATGAATGAAGAAGTAAGAAGCTCTATTTGGACTCATTAATCAGTGAAGAAGTTATCCCACTTTTAACCGAAGTGATTCCAGTTTGCCCTATTTGGAGATTTGACAATTTCTTCTTGATACTAATAAAACAAGAATGAAACACGACGTAAGAATCTTGATTTGGACTCATAATCCAGTTTATAATCACCCTAAAGTTGAATCAAGATCATAGGAGTTATGATGGAGAAGTTATCCCACTTTTAACCAAAGTGACTCCAGTTTACCCTGTTTTTAGATTTGGCAATTTCTTCTTGATACTAATAAAACCAGAATGAATCACAATGTAAGAATCTTTATTTGGACTCATAAATCAGTGTATAATCATCCTGAAGTTAAATCAATATCATAGGAGTTATGATGAAGATGTTATCCCACATTTAACCCAAGTGATTCCAGTTTACCATGTTTGGAGATTTTGCAATTTCTTCTTGATTCTAATCAAACCAGAATGAATCAAGATATAAGAATCTCTATTTGGACTCATAAATAAGTTGAGAATCATCCTGAAGTTGAATCAATATCATTGGAGTTATGATGAAGAAGTTATCCCACTTTTAACCGAAGTGATTCCAGTTTGCCCTATTTGGAGATTTGGCAATTTCTTCTTGATACTAATAAAACAAGAATGAAACACGATGTAAGAATCTTGATTTGGACTCATAAATCAGTTTATAATCACCCTGAAGTTGAATCAAGATCATAGGAGTTATGGTGAAGAAGTTATCCCACTTTTAAACGAAGTGACTCCAGTTTACTGTGTTTGGAGATTAGGCAATTTCTTCTTGATACTAATAAAACCAGAATGAATCACAATGTAAGAAGCTTGATTTGGACTCATAAATCAGTTTAGAATCACCCTGAAGTTGAATCAAGATCATAGGAGTTATGGTGAAGAAGTTATCCCACTTTTAACCGAAGTGACTCCAGTTTACCATGTTTGGAGATTTGGAAATTTCTTCTTGATTCTAATCAAACCAGAATGAATCAAGATGTAAGAAGCTTTATTTGAATTCATAAATCAGTGGATAATCACCCTGAAGTTGAATCAATATCATAGAAGTTATGATGAAGATGTTATTCCACTTTTAACCAAAGTGATTCCAATTTATCATGTTTGGAGATTTGGCAATTTCTTCTTGATTCTACTCAAATCAGAATGAATCAAGATGTAAGAATCTTGATTTGGACTCATAAATATGTTTAGAATTATCCTGAAGTTGAATCAATATCATTGGACTTATGATGAAGAAGTTATCCCACTTTTAACCAAAGTGATTCCAGTTTTCCCTGTTTAGAGATTTGACAATTTATTATTGATACTAATAAAACAGGAATGAATCACGATGTAAGAAGCTTGATTTAGACTCATTAATCAGTGTAGAACCACCCTGAAGTTGAAGCAAGATCATAGGAATTATGATGAAGAAGTTATCCCACTTTTAACCGAAGTGACTCCAGTTTATCATGTTTGGAGATTTGGCAATTTCTTCTTAATTCTAATCAAACCAGAATGAATCAAGATGTAAGAAGTTTTATTTGGACTCATAAATAAGTGGATAATCACCCTGAAGTTGAATCAATATCATAGGAGTTATGATGAAGATGTTATTCCACTTTTAACCGAAGTGATTCCAATTTACCCTGTTTGGAGATTTGGCTATTTCTTCTTGATACTGATAAAACAAGAATGAACCACGATGTAAGAAGCTTGATTTTGACTCATAAATAAGTTTATAATCACCCTGAAGTTGAATCAAGATCATAGGAGTTATGGTGAAGAAGTTATCCCACTTTTAACTGAAGTGACTCCAGTTTACCGTGTTTGGAGTTTTGGCAATTTCTTCTTGATACTAATAAAACCATAATGAATCACAATGTAAGAAGCTTGATTTGGACTCATAAATCAGTTTAGAATCACCCTGAAGTTGAATCAAGATCATAGGAGTTATGATGAAGACGTTATTCCACTTTAACCAAAGTGATTCCAATTTACCCTGTTTGGAGATTTGGCAATTTCTTCTTGATTCTACTCAAATCAGAATGAATCAAGATGTAAGAATCTTGATTTGGACTCATAAATATGTGTAGAATTATCCTGAAGTTGAATCAATATCATTGGATTTATGATGAAGAAGTTATCCCACTTTTAACCAAAGTGATTCCAGTTTTCCCTGTTTGGAGATTTGGCAATTTATTCTTGATACTAATAAAACCGGAATGAATCACGATGTAAGAATCTTGATTTAGACTCATTAATCAGTGTAGAACCACCCTGAAGTTGAAGCAAGATCATAGGAATTATGATGAAGAAGTTATCCCACTTTTAAACGAAGTGACTCCAGTTTATCCTGTTTGGAGATTTGGCAATTTCTTCTTAATTCTAATCAAACCAGAATGAATCAAGATGTAAGAAGTTTTATTTGGACTCATAAATAAGTGGATAATCACCCTGAAGTTGAATCAATATCATAGGAGTTATGATGAAGATGTTATTCCACTTTTAACCGTAGTGATTCCAGTTTACCCTGTTTGGAGATTTGGCAATTTCTTCTTGATTCTAATCAAACCAGAATGAATCAAGATGTAAGAATCTTGATTTGGACTCATAAATCAGTTTAGAATCATCCTGAATTTGATTCAATATCATTGGACTTATGATGAACAAGTTATCCCACTTTTAACTGAAGTGATTCAAGTTTATCCTGTTTGGAGATTTGGCAATTTCTTCTTGATGCAAATAAAACCATAATGAATCACGATGTAAGAATCTTGATTTGGACTCATAAATCAGTTTGGAATCACCCTGAAGTTGAATCAAGATCATAGGAGTTATGATGAAGAAATTATCTCACTTTTAACCGAAGTGATTCCAGTTTACCCTGTTTGGAGATTTGGCAATTCCTTCTTGGTTCTAATCAAACCAGAATGAATCAAGATGTAAGAAGCTCTATTTGGACTCATTAATCAGTTGAGAATCATCCTGAAGTTGAATAAATATCATTGGAGTTATGATGAAGATGTTATTCCACTTTTAACCGAAGTGACTCCAATTTACCCTGTTTGGAGATTTGGCAATTTCTTCTTGATTCTAATCAAACCAGAATAAATAAAGAGGTAAGAAGCTTTATTTGGACTCATAAATCAGTGGATAATCATCCTGAAGTTGAATCAATATCATAGGAGTTATGATGAAGATGTTATCCCACATTTAACCAAAGTGATTCCAGTTTACCATGTTTGGAGAGTTGGCAATTTCTTCTTGATTCTAATCAAACCAGAATGAATAAAAATGTAAGAATATTGATTTGGACTCATAAATCAGTGTAGAATCATCCTGAAGTTAAATCAAAATCATTGGACTTATGATGAAGAAGTTATCCCACTTTTAACCGAAGTGATTCTAGTTTGCATGGTTTGGAGATTTGGCAATTTATTCATGATACTAATAAAACCAGAATGAATGACGATGTAAGAAGCTTGATTTGGACTCATTAATCAGTGTAGAATCACCCTGAAGTTGAATCAAGATCATAGGAGTTATGATGAAAAAGTTATCCGACTTTTTACCGAAGTGATTCCAGTATACCAGTTTGGAGATTTGGCAATTTCTTCTTGATTCTAATCAAACCAGAATAAATCAAGTCGTTAAAAGCTTGATTTGGACTCATAAATCAGTGTATAATCATCCTGAAGTTGAATCAATATCATTGGAGTTATGATGAAGAAGTTATCCCACTTTTAACCGAAGTGACTCCAGTTTACCCTGTTTGAAGATTTGGCAATTTCTTCTTGATTCTAATCAAAACAGAATGAATGAAGATGTAAGGAGCTTTATTTGGACTCATAAATCAGTGTATAATCACCCTGAAGTTTAATCAATATCATTGGAGTTATGATGAAGAAGTTATCCCACTTTTAACCGAAGTCATTCCAGTTTGCCCTGTTTGGAGAGTTGGCCTTTTCTTCTTGATACTAATAAAACCAGAATGAATCACGATGCAAGAAGCTTGATTTGGACTCATAAATCAGTGTAGAATCACCCTGAAGTTGAATCAAGATCATAGGAGTTGTGGTGAAGAAGTTATCCCACTTTTAACCGAAATGATTCCAGTTTACCCTGTTTGGAGATTTGTCAATTTGTTCTTGGTTCTAATCAAACAAGAATGAATCAAGATGTAAGAAGCTCTATTTGGACTCATAAATCAGTGAAGAATCATCCAGAAGTTAAATCAATATCATTGGACTTATGATGAAGAAGTTATCCCACTTTTAACCGAAGTGATTACAGTTTGCCCTATTTGGAGATTTGGCAATTTCTTCTTGATACTAATAAAAAAAAGAATGAACCACGATGTAAGAAGCTTGATTTGGATTCATAAATCAGTTTATAATCACCCTGAAGTTGAATCAAGATCATAGGAGTTATGATGAAGAAGTTATCCCACTTTTAACCGAAGTGACTCCAATATACCCTGTTTGGAGATTTGACAATTTCTTCTTGATTCTAATCAAACCAGAATGAATCAAGATGTAAGAATCTTGATTTGGAATCATAAATCAGTGTAGAATCATCCTGAAGTTGAATCAATATCATTGGACTTATGATGAAGAAGTTATCCCACTTTTAACCTAAGTGATTCCAGTTTGCATTGTTTGGAGATTTGGCAATTTATTCTTGATACTAATAAAACCAGAATGAATCACGATGTAAGAAGCTTGATTTGGACTCATTAATCAGCGTAGAATCACCCTGAAGTTGAATCAAGATCATAGGAGTTATGATGAAAAAGTTATCCCACTTTTAATCGAAGTGATTCCAGTATACCTGTTTGGTGATTTGGCAATTTCTTCTTGATTCTAATTAAACCAGAATAAATAAAGTTGTTAGAAGCTTGATTTGGACTCATAAATCAGTGTAGAATTATCCTGAAGTTGAATCAATATCATTGGAGTTATGATGAAGAAGTTATCCCACTTTTAACCGAAGTGACTCCAGTTTACCCTGTTTGAAGATTTGGCAATTTCTTCTTGATTCTAATCAAAACAGAATGAATGAAGATGTAAGGAGCTTTATTTGGACTCATAAATCAGTGTATAATCACCCTGAAGTTGAGTCAATATCATTGGAGTTATGATAAAGAAGTTATCCAACTTTTAACCGAAGTGATTCCAGTTTACCCTGTTTGGAGAGTTGGCAATTTCTTCTTGATACTAATAAAACCAGAATGAATCACGATGAAAGAAGCTTGATTTGGACTCATAAATCAGTGTAGAATCACCCTGAAGTTGAATCAAGATCATAGGAGTTGTGGTGAAGAAGTTATCCCACTTTTAACCGAAATGATTTGAGTTTACCCTGTTTGGAGGTTTGTCAATTTCTTCTTGGTTCTAATCAAACCAGAATGAATCAAGATGTAAGAATATTGATTTGGACTCATAAATCAGTGTAAAATCATCCTGAATTTGAATCAATATCATTGGACATACGATGAAGAAGTTATCCCACTTTTAACGGAAGTGATTCGAGTTTGCCATGTTTGGAGATTTGGCAATTTATTCTGGATACTAATAAAACCAGAATGAATCACGATGTAAGAAGCTTGATTTAGACTCATTTTTTAGAATCAACCTGAAGTTGATTCAAGATCATAGGAGTTATGATGAAGAAGTTATCCCATTTTTAACCGAAGTAACTCCAGTTAACCCTGTTTGGAGATTTGGCAATTTCTTCTTGATTCTAATCAAACCAGAGCGAATCAAGATGTAATAAGCTGTATTTGGACTTATAAATCAGCATAGAATCATCCTGAAGTTGAATCAATATCATTGGAGTTATGATGAAGAAGTCATCCCACTTTTAACCGAAGTGATTCCAGTTTGCCCGATTTGGAGATTTGGCAATTTCTTCTTGATACTAATAAAAACAGAATGAATCACGATGTAAGAAGCTTGATTTGGAATCATAAATCAGTGTAGAACCACCCTGAAGTTGAAGTAAGATCATAGGAGTTATGATGAAGAAGTTATCCCACTGTTAACAGAAGTGATTCCAGTTTACCCTTTTTGGAGATTTGGCAATTTCTTCTTGGTTCTAATCAAACCAGAATGAATCAAGATGTAAGAAGCTCTATTTGGACTCATAAATAAGTTGAGAATCATCCTGAAGTTGAATCAATATCATTGGAGTTATGATGAAGAAGTTATCCCACTTTTAACCAAAGTGATTCCAGTTTGCCCTATTTGGAGATTTGGCAATTTTTTCTTGATACTGATAAAACAAGAATGAACCACAATGTAAGAAGCTTGATATGGACTCATAAATCAGTTTATAATCACCCTGAAGTTGAATCAAGATCATAGGAGTTATGGTGAAGAAGTTATCCCACTTTTAGCCGAAGTGACTCCAGTTTACCGTGTTTGGAGATTTGGAAATTTCTTCTTGATACTAATAAAACCAGAATGAACCACAATGTAAGAAGATTGATTTGGACTCATAAATCAGTTTAGAATAACCCTGAAGTTGAATCAAGATCGTAGGAGTTATGGTGAAGAAGTTATCCCACTTTTAACCGAAGTGACTCCAGTTTACCATGTTTGGAGATTTGACATTTTCTTCTTGATTCTAATCAAACCAGAATGAATCAAGATGTAAGAAGCTTTATTTATATTCATAAATCAGTGGATAATCACCCTGAAGTTGAATCAATATCATAGGAGTTATGATGAAGATGTTATTCCACTTTTAACCAAAGTGATTCCAATTTACCCTGTTTGGAGATTTGGCAATTTCTTCTTGATTCTACTCAAATCAGAATGAATCAAGATGTAAGAATCTTGATTTGGACTCATAAATATGTGTAGAATTATCCTGAAGTTGAATCAATATCATTGGACTTATGATGAAGATGTTATTCCACTTTTAACCAAAGTGATTCCAGTTTTCCCTGTTCGGAGATTTGGCAATTTATTCTTGATACTAATAAAACCGGAATGAATCACGATGTAAGAAGCTTGATTTAGACTCATTAATAAGTGTAGAACCACCCTGAAGTTGAAGCAAGATCATAGGAATTATGATGAAGAAGTTATCCCACTTTTAACCGAAGTGACTCCAGTTTATCCTGTTTGGAGATTTGGCAATTTCTTCTTGATTCTAATCAAACCAGAATGAATCAAGATGTAAGAATCTTGATTTGGACTCATAAATGAGTTTAGAATCATCCTGAAGTTGATTCAATATCATTGGACTTATGATGAAGAAGATATCCCACTTTTAACCGAAGTGATCCCAGTTAACCCTGTTTGGAGATTTGGCAATTTATTCTTGACACTAATAAAACCAGAATGAATCACGATGTAAGAAGCTTGATTTGGACTCATTAATCAGTGTAGAATCACCCTGGAGTTGAATCAGTATCATTGGAGTTATGATGAAGAAGTTATCCCACTTTTAACCGAAGTGATTCAAGTTTACCCTGTTTGGAGATTTGGCAATTTCTTCTTGATGCAAATAAAACCATAATGAATCACGATGTAAGAATCTTGATTTGAACTCATAAATCAGTTTTGAATCACTCTGAAGTTGAATCAAGATCATAGGAGTTATGATGAAGAAGTTATCCCACTTTTAACCGAAGTGATTCCAGTTTACCATGTTTAGAGATTTGGCAATTCCTTCTTGGTTCTAATCAAACCAGATTGAATCAAGATGTAAGAAGCTCTATTTGGACTCATTAAAATGTTTAGAATCATACTGAAGTTGAATAAATATCATTGGAGTTATGATGAAGATGTTATTCCACTTTTAACCAAAGTGACTCCAGTTTACCCTGTTTGGAGATTTGGCAATTTCTTCTTGATTCTAATCAAACCAGAATGAATCAAGATGTAAGAAGATTTATTTGTACTCATAAATCAGTGGATAATCACCCTGAAGTTGAATCAATATCATTGGAGGTATGATGAAGAAGTTATCCCACTTTTAACCGAAGTGATTCCAGTTTTCCCTGTTTGGAGAGTTGGCAATTTCTTCTTGATACTAATAAAATCAGAATGAATCACGATGTAAGAAGCTTTATTTGGACTCATAAATCAGTGTAGAATCACCCTGAAGTTGAATCAAGATCATAGGAGTTATGATGAAGAAGTTATCCCACTTTTAACCGAAGTGATTCCAGTTTACCGTGTTTGGAGATTTGGCAATTTCTTCTTGATTCTAATCAAACCAGAATGAATCAAGATGTAAGAATCTTGATTTGGACTCATAAATCAGTGTAAAATCATCCTGAAGTTGAATCAATATCATTGGACTTATGATGAAAAAGTTATCCTACTTTTAACGGAAGTGATTCCAGTTTGCCCTGTTTGGAGATTTGGCAATTTATTCTTGATACTAATAAAACCAGAATGAATCAAGATGTAATAAGCTGTATTTGGACTTATAAATCAGCATAGAATCATCCTGAAGTTGAATCAATATCATTGGAGTTATGATGAAGAAGTCATACCACTTTTAACCAAAGTGATTCCAGTTTGTCCTATTTGGAGATTTGGCAATTTTTTCTTGATACTAATAAAACAAGAATGAAGGACGATGTAAGAAGCTTGATTTGGAATCATAAATCTGTGTAGAACCACCCTGAAGTTGAAGTAAGAACATAGGAGTTATGATGAAGAAGTTATCCCACTGTTAACCGAAGTGATTCCAGTTTATCCTGTTTGGAGATTTGGCAATTTCTTCTTGGTTCTAATCAAACCAAAATGAATCAAGATGTAAGAAGCTCTATTTGGACTCATAAGTAAGTTGAGAATCATCCTGAAGTTGAATCAATATCATTGGAGTTATGATGAAGAAGTTATCCCACTTTTAACCGAAGTGATTCCAGTTTGCCCTATTTGGAGATTTGGCAATTTCTTCGTGATACTAATAAAAAAAGAATGAAACACGATGTAAGAAGCTTGATTTGGACTCATTAATCAGTTTATAATCACCCTGAAGTTGAATCAAGATCATAGGAGTTATGGTGAAGAAGTTATCCCACTTTTAACCGAAGTGACTCGAGTTTACCATGTTTGGAGATTTGACAATTTCTTCTTGATTCTAATCAAACCAGAATGAATCAAGATGTAAGAAGCTTTATTTTGACTCATAAATCAGTGGATAATCACCCTGAAGTTGAATCAATATCATAGGAGTTATGATGAAGATGTTATTCCACTTTTAACCGAAGTGATTCCAGTTTATCATGTTTGGAGATTTGGCAATTTCTTCTTGATTCTAATCAAACCAGAATGAATCAAGATGTAAGAAGCTTTATTTGGACTCATAAATCAGTGGCAGTCAACCTGAATATGCTTGGTTCTCTCATGAAACACCGAATTGGAGGCAATGTGGATTGCGGCTTGATTATCACAATGCATGGTCATTGGTGTGGACTGGTCTATCTCCAAGTGCTTCAATATTCCCTTGATCCAGACTAGCTCATTAGTCAGCTTCAACATAGCTCGGTACTCAGCTTCAACACTTGAACATGACACCACATTTTGCTTGTTGCTCTTCCAAGTAACTAAGTTCCCACCAATGAATGTGCAATAGCCAGTGGTTGACTTCCTATCTGCTCTATCTCCAGCCCAATCAGCATCACAATATCCCACTACTTCAGTGCTCTTGTTACACCCCATCCACACTCCTTGCTCTGGTGAACCATTTAGATACATCAGGATCCTATTCACCATGCTCCAATGATGCTCCTTTGGTCCTTGCATATGTTGGCTCACCTGACTCACATCAAAGCATATGTCAGGACGTGTAATGGTTAAGTAGATCAACTTACCAACAAGCTTCCTATAGAGCTTGGCATCTTCAAATGGTTGGCTATCTTCAATCTCCTCCTCACGTGGAACCTTATACCCATCTTCCAGAGGTGTCTTCACTGTCTTTCCTCCAAGTTTACATGCATCTTTCAAAAGATCAAGTGTATATTTCCTTTGAGAAAGAAACAACCCTTCCTTGGATCTACATATCTCAATTCCAAGGAAGTATTTCATTTCTCCCAAGTCTTTAATTTCAAAGACAGACTTTAAGAAGTCCTTAGTAGATTGAATTCCAACCTTGTCACTTCCTGTGATGATGATATCATCAACATACACAAGAAGGACTACAATACCTGATGAGGTGGATAAGGAGAAGAGAGTATGGTCGAGTTCTGACCTCTTGAAACCTTTTCCATTCAGAGTTGTGCTCAGTTTGGTGTACCAGGCTCTAGGTGATTGTTTGAGACCATAGATGGCTTTCTTCAGTCTTAGAACATTTCCCTCTTTGACAAAATGCTCAAGGCCAGGAGGGGGATTCATATAGACCTCATCTTCAAGTTCTCTTTGCAAGAAAGCATTCTTCACATCCATTTGTCAAAGACCCCATTCCAAGTTCACAACAAGATATAGCACTATTATGATTGTATGGAGCTTGGCAACTGGGGCAAACGTGTCAATGTAGTCCTCTCCATAAGTTTGAGTGAACCCTCTAGCTACCAGTCTGGTCTTCTTTCCTATCAATATTCCCATTTGCAAGATACTTGATAGTGAATATCCATCTGCTAGATACAGCCTTCTTCCCTTTTGGCAGTGTACTTTCATACCAAGTATCCTTCTTGATCATTGCATCTGCTTCAGCACCAACTGATTCCCTCCATTCTTTGTCTTGCATAGCTTCTTCATAGGAGCTTGGTAACTTACTCTCATCCAGACTCGTCATGAAGGCACAATGGTCTTCAGGGTAATATACTAGTGTACAAGCAGCTTGAACAGGATGCTCAACTGCTTGTGCATTGTAGTATACCCTTGTATTCACCCAGTTGGATGGGGGGGGGGGGGTTCTTATCCTTGTACTCCTTCTTAAAGGTTGAGGTTTAGGTACTTCAGGTTGTTCTTCCTCAATCTCTCCTTCTTCTTCCTGGTTTATATTTGCACCTTCCTCATCTTCATTTCCTTGATCCACACCTTGATCATGTTGTGAGCCTGATGACTCTTCCTCATATTGTTCATGAGTATCAGGTTCATTTCTCCCCTCATGGTCGAGGTGGTGTTCCTGACCATCCATATCCACAGTAGGTGGACCTTGTTGTTGTTTACTTCCACCCTTGTGATCCTGAGATAAGTTAATCCCAAGACTCTCCAAGATAATCCTCAAGTTTGCTGCCTTATCTGATGTCAAATCTTTTAATTATGCTTGGTTCTTTTCTTCATAGAACCCTCTTTCTTCTACAAACTTCACATCCCTTGATATAAACACCCTCATGGTTACTGGATCATAACACTTGTATCCCTTCTGAGTTGGCGAGTAGCCAATGAACATACCCTTTGTACTCTTTGCTTCCAACTTGTTCTTGAGTTCTCCTGGTTTGTGAACAAAGCAAAGACACCCAAAGACTCGAAGGTGATCTAAGGTTGGCCTATACTTTTTCAATACTTCAAATGGTGACTGATCATGAAGAACTCTGGTTGGGGTTCGGTTGATCAGGTAACAAGCAGTGGAAACAGCATCACTCCCGAATCTCTTGGGTACATTTGCTTGGAACATCATGGACCTAGCAACCTCCTGTTACAGCCCAGAATGGGGGTCGTCCTGATGGTGTATGGATGGGCAAATCGGGTCGACCAAGAGAAGATCGATTTATCGATATTGCTGGAATCTACCTTGCAAACCTGAAACAAATGGAAAACAAATGAGATGCGGTTTATGCAATGAAATAAACAATGAAAATAAGCAAATAAAAAGGATAGATAGGATGGAATTAGGCTGCTGGATGTGTATCACTCTCAGCCTAATCAAAAGATGATCGATATGGAATGAGATAGTGCTTTGCTTGCTGGATGTGTATCACTCTCAAGCTTGGCAAACGAATGGAATGGAAGTGAGGATGGATTGAGGACGCCACAAGACTCTATGGAATGGAGGCTTGATAAGTCGTGGTGCTTTGGAGCTGATTCTCACAAACTCTAAAGACTTAAGACAATAGTTTTAAGAAAACTAGAAAACTGGAAAATTCTTATTGCTGGAAAATTGTGTGTTTACAATGGATGAATGACTTGAGCTTTATAGGCTCGACTAAGGGGACTCAGGACAAGACCTAACGGTCATAAACAAGACAAGGAAACAAAAATAACTTGCAAATAAAGTAGAGTCTTCAAAGGAGTGATCTTGGGAGATTTTATGGTTGTTGGAGGTGATTTGCTTAGCCATAAATGGGAAACTTGATTCCCTTTGAATCTGGACGGTTTAAGAGGATAGGATAGCTTCCTGGTAACCCTCTTGATGGCTTGGAAGGTCTTGAATTCGTGCAGGAGCTGAAGAAGTAGCTGTTGGACTTTTAAATACCAAGGCTCCAAATATGGTAAGTTGTGGTTAATGAGGATTCTCCTAATCCTCTGATTGCTGGAGAATGTTAGGACGAAAAGGACTTCTTTCAAACCTTCTGGATGGAATGTCTCCTGGCTCCCAAAGAAAGGCTTGTTTCGAGCAAAATTCAATAGGTTGGAAACTTTCCCCAATGGATATCGGTTTGACCGGTTTTGGGAAATTGATTGTATCTTGGTTTTCCCATGGCCAATTCTCCTTATTTCGGGCTCTCTGGAAAGCTAATAAATCCCTCTTCAAGCCCATGTTTGATTCTGAATAAGGACGCTTCTTGGTTGGACTGATCTTCACTTCTAAAGGCTGAACCTCGCAACTGGATGGGCTGGGAAACCTCCATTTTTTAAAATCCATAACTTCTTGTTCCGTGGGTCTTTTCTTGAAATTAAAAGCCTCAGTGCTTCCTTGATGAGTAAGCCTTCTTTTAAAATTGGTTTCACTCCAAAAGGACTTCTGGTTGCTGAGATATTCTCCTTGGACTGAACCTATGCTGCTGGAACCTCTACACGGGTTGGTATGGACAGTTGGGTGAGGTTCTGGACGAGCTGCTGGTTTGTTGGCCGCAACATTCCCTCCCCCTTGTGAAGGTTTTGACCTCAAAACTGGATAACCTGCACCAAGATAGAGCAAGTCAGCTTTCATTCTCTTTTGAGATTCCAAAGTCTTACCTCGGTATTGTTTTGGTTTGGGGATGGATTGTGCATCTGGTGGCTTTCTTTGAAAAGATGGGAAATGATCACGCCTCTATCATGAACATGTTCATTGCATCTCTTCTGGGGTTGATGGTCCTTCACACTTTTGGTAGCCTCGTTTTTGACCATCATTGGAGTTGATTCTCCTAGCAACAAAAGATGATCCGGTGGGATCTCTTTGAAGCTATCTTCTTTGCAACCTGAAAATTTTACAACATTCTGGACAAAGACCAAGTGAATCATATCTGATACTGGAGTTTTATGAACAGAATGTGTTATGGTCGAATTTACCTTAGTTGCATCAGCATGATGAAGAATGAAATTCTTCTTTGGACAAGTGTGGTTGGATGGCTGCCTCTTTTGCAACTTCTTACCTTGGTAGGTATGATCACCTTCTTGTGATACATCATTTCGGTTTTTGTGTCCTTCTTGAATTATTCCTCGATCAAAACATCTTGGCAAAGACAAGTGTATTATACCAAAGAAAATTGACTTATAAACTGATAAGAACATTGAACACATAACCTTTAACATAGCTGTTGTAGCAGTGAACTCTTGTGCTTGCCCCAAGCTTATTCTACAATCTGATTTTGGCACATTTGACAAGAACAAGTGTATCATATCAAAGAATTTAGATGCTAAGGACGTGGTACTACCAAAGAATACCTTAGTGTTGGTGGATTTGAAAGGCAAGGATTCAAAATCGCCTTGGTCTAGTTTCTGGTCAGAAACTAAAAACATCTTGGTTGGTGCTTCTTCTTTTTGGGCAGTGCACACTCCTTGGTTTCCTGTACTTATTTCACAATCTCTTGGACAAGACAAGTATATCAATCCTGTCATGGAGTTAATAAGAAAATTATGATCTAGAGTGAAATGTACCCCCAGGCTTTAGCACTTGAACATTCTCTTGTTCAAATTTCGGTTTCCACTTGTGGTGTGGATTTTGCTTGAGCTCAGGTTCTGGTTCTTCCCTTGGGACTTCAGTAAGCATTGAACTCTCCTTTTCACTTCCTGTACCATAAGTATACACGTTTATATCCTCAACCAAAAGTGGTTTTAGACACTTGCCTTGGTTTGATACTTTGGTTACTGGTTTTGCTGCCTTAAGCAACTTTGATTGTTTTTCGTTCTGGTCCTTTGGAAGGTTTGCTCTTGGTGTGTCAAGTCCGTGGAATATAGAATCCTTATTACCTGAAATAAGTCTCTTGGACAAATACAAGTGCATCATACAAGCAGTAGGTGATTCATGGACCATATCATCAAGTGTAGGACTTACCTTAGCCTTTACTTGCATAGTAGCTGGTTCTGGTTCTGTTTTGTCCTGCTCAAAGTGCCTTGGCCGACACTTTTACTCATCTCCCTGGACCTCTGGGATGTCTCTATTCTGGTCTAAGAAATGGCCAGTGGTGTGGACTTGGTTTGGCCGCATGCTGCCTTGTGAAGGCAAGCTTCTTTGTCCTTCCTTTGACACCTCTCTTCTTGCATCTTTGGGAACATGAGTTGGATACCTCCTTGGATATAGTTCCTGGATTTCAGAACTTGTGTAGTCTGGTGCAAACTCATGCCTCATGACTTCCTTAAGGGCTCTCCACGTTTTGATAGTTGGCTCCTTGTAAAACCATCTATCATCTTCTTCTTGTATCCACCACTTAAAGGCATCATCTCTAAGTTGATCAATGGCATAAGACAGCCTCTCCTTTCTCTGGATGTTGTTGTAGTAGAACCATTCATCAGTGTTTCTTTCCCACCTTAGATAGCCTCTTTTTCCTGAAAATGCAAAGAGTTCAATTTTATCAGCAAAGGAGTTATGATCAAACCGATAATTAACAGCATGATGGTTAAGAGTTTGAGAAGTGGGGAGTGGGTTGATCCTTGAAGGATCTGGTGGCTTTGGCTCAACATATGCAGCCTCTGGTGCATTCACAAAACTTATTTCTCCTGGTTGTTGTCGTTGGCCTTGAGCTTTGTTCCTTTTCTCCAGCTGAGAAATCTTGTCCTTGAGCTCTTGAAGAGCTGCTAACTGCTGGTTCATTGTGGCCCTTAGAGTATGGCCGTGTGCTTCCTCTACCATTGCTTCCTGAAAACAATCTCAAAGAGCAAGTGAAGGTATTGGAAGTTCTGGTCGAATCAAAAAATAAAACAAATGCAGTAATGAAACTTAAGCAAAACCGAGACTTATGCAATTATGAACCGATATGAACTAAACTATGCAAAAGTTATTTTTCTTTTGGTTTTCTTAATACAAGATCGTGATTAACTAATATGGAATGCTGATGAACACAATGGTAATGGATTATGGGATGCAAAACTAACAATGGTATATTTTTTTTAGTTTTTAGTTTAAGGGATGCAATAAACTGAAAATGGAAACAATGAATTATGCTTGAAAGAAAATGATATAAACTAAGCTAAATGATTTTTAATTTTGTTTTTCAATGCAGGATATGATATGCACGAAATTTAAATGATTCAAATGTCTATCTCCTTTTTTTTTTGATTTAAACTTGATATGCAATGCAAAGAAAAATGGAAACAAATTAAAATGCAGAATTTTTTTTTTTTGGCAGTTTTTGATTATGGAAACAAAACAAAAGGGAACTAACAAAATTTCGAAACTAAATGCAATGCAAACTGAATCAAACTAATCTTTTCTTTTATTTTTCGTGGCTCCTAAGAGGATGAACAGAAACAACACAAAAAAATTCAAAAACAAAACTTGAAACAAAAAGACAGTTTTTTATGGATTTTTGGTTTATGATGCAAACAAAAGCAAAACTAAATATTTAGATGCAAGGATAGATGTAACCTGAGTCAGGAAGTTTAGCTCTGATACCAAAATGTTACAGCCCAGAATGGGGGTCGTCCTGATGGTGGATGGATGGGCAAATCGGATCGACCAAGAGATGATCGATTTATCGATATTGCTGGAATCTACCTTGCAAACCTGAAACAAATGGAAAACAAATGAGATGCGGTTTATGCAATGAAATAAACAATGAAAATAAGCAAATAAAAAGGATAGATAGGATGGAATTAGGCTGCTGGATGTGTATCACTCTCAGCCTAATCAAAAGATGATCGATATGGAATGAGATAGTGCTTTGCTTGCTGGATGTGTATCACTCTCAAGCTTGGCAAACGAATGGAATGGAAGTGAGGATGGATTGAGGACGCCACAAGACTCTATGGAATGGAGGCTTGATAAGTCGTGGTGCTTTGGAGCTGATTCTCACAAACTCTAAAGACTTAAGACAATAGTTTTAAGAAAACTAGAAAACTGGAAAATTCTTATTGCTGGAAAATTGTGTGTTTACAATGGATGAATGACTTGAGCTTTATAGGCTCGACTAAGGGGACTCAGGACAAGACCTAACGGTCATAAACAAGACAAGGAAACAAAAATAACTTGCAAATAAAGTAGAGTCTTCAAAGGAGTGATCTTGGGAGATTTTATGGTTGTTGGAGGTGATTTGCTTAGCCATAAATGGGAAACTTGATTCCCTTTGAATCTGGACGGTTTAAGAGGATAGGATAGCTTCCTGGTAACCCTCTTGATGGCTTGGAAGGTCTTGAATTCGTGCAGGAGCTGAAGAAGTAGCTGTTGGACTTTTAAATACCAAGGCTCCAAATATGGTAAGTTGTGGTTAATGAGGATTCTCCTAATCCTCTGATTGCTGGAGAATGTTAGGACGAAAAGGACTTCTTTCAAACCTTCTGGATGGAATGTCTCCTGGCTCCCAAAGAAAGGCTTGTTTCGAGCAAAATTCAATAGGTTGGAAACTTTCCCCAATGGATATCGGTTTGACCGGTTTTGGGAAATTGATTGTATCTTGGTTTTCCCATGGCCAATTCTCCTTATTTCGGGCTCTCTGGAAAGCTAATAAATCCCTCTTCAAGCCCATGTTTGATTCTGAATAAGGACGCTTCTTGGTTGGACTGATCTTCACTTCTAAAGGCTGAACCTCGCAACTGGATGGGCTGGGAAACCTCCATTTTTTAAAATCCATAACTTCTTGTTCCGTGGGTCTTTTCTTGAAATTAAAAGCCTCAGTGATTCCTTGATGCGTAAGCCTTCTTTTAAAATTGGTTTCACTCCAAAAGGACTTCTGGTTGCTGAGATATTCTCCTTGGACTGAACTTATACTGCTGGAACCTCTACACGGGTTGGTATGGACAGTTGGGTGAGGTTCTGGA
>CAJHQQ010004737.1:0-24256 GCA_905132885.1 Moricandia moricandioides | reverse complement strand
TCTTTCAAGATAACAATGGATGCCGGACATATTCTCTTAGGAAGACCATGGCAGTATGATCACAAGGTGATGCATGATGGATTCACAAATCGCTACTCCTTTGAGCACCAAGGCAAGAAGATCACCTTAGTCCCACTGTCACCTCATGAAGTTCACCTTGACCAAGTGCAAATGAAAAACAAAAGAGAGGCTGACAAGGAACAAAAGGTAAGAAACACCAATTTATTTGTGAAGAATGTTGAGGTTAAGAGAAACATGTATGCTCAGCAGGCTATGATCTTGTTTGTTTACAAGAGAACACTAACCTCATCTTCTAACAATGCACCGGCTATTCCGAGTGAGTTTGATTTTATTTTGCAGGAGTATAGTGATGTTTTTGCAGAGGAAAATGAACAAGGTCTGCCTCCAATCCGTGGCATAGAACATCAGATTGACTTTGTTCCAGGAGCTTCATTGCCAAATAGACCAGCCTATCGTTCCAACCCTGTAGAGACTTTGGAGCTTCAAAGACAAGTTACTGAGCTTATGGAAAAAGGTCACATCCGAGAGAGCCTCAGTCCTTGTGCTGTTCCTGTGCTGCTTGTTCCAAAGAAAGATGGAACTTGGAGAATGTGTGTAGACTGTCGAGCCATCAACAACATCACGGTAAAGTACAGACATCCCATTCCTCGTCTTGATGATATGCTAGATGAACTTCATGGATCCTGTTATTTTTCTAAAATTGATTTGAAAAGTGGGTATCATCAGATAAGAATGAAAGAGGGGGATGAATGGAAAACTGCTTTTAAAACAAAACATGGCTTGTATGAATGGCTTGTGATGCATTTGGTTTAACAAACGCCCCTAGCACTTTTATGAGACTGATGAATCATGTCTTGCGGTCTTACATAGGGTTGTTTGTTGTGGTTTACTTTGATGACATTCTAATTTACAGTAAAACCTTGTCTGATCATGTTGAACATTTGAGAAAGGTTTTAGATGTCCTGAGAAAAGAGGTCTTGTTTGCTAACTTTAAAAAGTGCTCTTTTGGTACAGATAACCTTGTCTTTTTAGGTTTTGTTGTGACTTCTCAGGGAATACAGGTGGATGAAGAGAAAGTGAAAGCCATAAGAGACTGGCCAACTCCTAAAAACGTGGGAGAAGTGAGAAGCTTTCATGGTCTTGCTGGATTCTATAGGAGATTTGTGAAGGACTTTAGCACCATTGCTGCACCTCTCACTGAAGTGATCAAGAAAACCGTGGGATTCACTTGGGGTCCAGCTCAAGAAGATGCTTTCAAACTGCTAAAAGGGAAGTTGACTAATGCACCACTTCTTATGCTTCCTGATTTCAGAAAAACTTTTGAAATAGAGTGTGATGCTTCTGGTGTAGGTATTGGAGCTGTTTTGATGCAGGAGAAGAAACCCATTGCTTATTTCAGTGAGAAGCTTGGAGGTGCCACTCTGAACTATCCAACCTATGACAAAGAACTCTATGCCCTAATCCGTGCTCTCCAGACTTGGCAACATTATCTCTGGCCCAAGGAGTTTGTCATTCATACTGATCATGAATCCTTGAAACATCTGAAGGGTCAACAAAAGCTCAACAAAATACATGCCAAATGGGTGGAGTTTTTGGAAACATTTCCTTATGTCATTCAGTACAAACAAGGTAAGGAGAATGTGGTTGCTGATGCCCTTTCTCGAAGGTACACTCTTCTCTCTACTTTGGAAACTCAACTCCTCGGTTTTGAACAGATTAAGTCATACTATGCAACTGATCCTGACTTCAAAGAAGTTTATTCTAAGTGTGATAATGTTGCTGTAGAAAAACATTTCAAGAATGATGGCTTTCTGTTTTATGAGTCAAGATTGTGTGTTCCTAACTGTTCTTTGAGAGATCTCTTTGTCAGGGAAGCCCATGGAGGAGGATTGATGGGTCATTTTGGCGTTGATAAAACCCTGAAGAGTTTGCAGCATCACTTCTACTGGCCAAGAATGAGAAAGGATGTGGAAAAGCTGTGCAATCAGTGTGCTACTTGCAAGCAAGCCAAAGCAACAAACCAAACCAAAGGTATGTATATGCCTCTGCCTATTCCATCAGAACCCTGGGTAGATATCTCAATGGATTTTGTTCTTGGACTGCCTAGAACTAGGAAAGGAAGAGATTCTATCTTTGTTGTGGTAGATAGATTTTCTAAAATGGCTCATTTCATTCCCTGCCACAAAACTGATGATGCTTCTTTGATTGCTGACTTGTTCTTTAAAGAAGTAGTTCGTTTACATGGAATGCCTAGATCAATTGTGTCTGATAGGGATACTAAGTTTTTGAGTCATTTCTGGAAAACTTTGTGGGCAAAACTTGGAACCAAACTGATGTTTTCTACTACTTGCCATCCTCAGACTGATGGACAAACTGAAGTAGTTAATAGATCTCTATCTACTCTCTTGCGAGCAATCATTAAAAAGAATCTTAAGACTTGGGAAGATTGTTTGCCTCATGTTGAATTTGCATACAACCATTCTGTTCATAGGGCTACTAAATTTTCTCCATTTCAGATTGTTTATGGATTTAGTCCTTTGACTCCTTTGGATATGTTGTCTTTGCCTTTGAAAGAACAAGCTAACCTTGATGGCAAACAGAAGGCCGAGTTTGTTGTGTCTTTGCATAAACAGGTTAAGGAGAATATTGAAGCTATGACAAAGCAGTATGAGAAGTATGCCAACAAAGGAAGGCGTGAACTGATCTTTAAGTCGGGAGACTCGGTCTGGATATACCTCAGGAAGGATAGATTTCCAAATGAAAGGAAGTCCAAACTGATGAAAAGAAGAGATGGTCCTTTCAAAGTGCTTGAGCGAATCAACAATAACGCATACAAGATTGATCTTCAAGATAAGTATTCTGTGAGTTCAACTTTCAATGTTTCTGACTTGGCTCCTTTTCATGCAGATCACTTGGATTTGAGGACAAATCCTTTCAAAGGAGGAGGGGATGATGCAATCCAGGATGAGCTAATCTTAGATGAACTTAATGATGAAGCTGAATGGATGCAAGAACCAAGTTACTATGAAGAAGATGATATGGACCAGACCCAAAATGAAGATGTTTCTCTCTCAGCCCAAAAGAAGTCCGATGACCAGAAAAAAGATCCATTTGTCATATCTGTTGGGCCCATCACGAGATCCAGGTCCAAGAAGCTTATTGAGAGGATTACTTGCCTTGTTCTGAACCAAGAAAGTGAAGAAGAGTTACTTGGCCAAACCATCATCACCCCAACCACCTTCATTTACTCGGCTGTCTTCTACAACAACTAATTTACTTATGTTTTTGTCTTATTTCTTTTCCCTAAGTGTTCATGCACGAAACTACTGAAGAAGGCTGGAGAATGGTTTAAGGGGGAGTTGTCCGTACAAGTCCGTACAAGTGACCGTACAAGGCCGTACAAGTGACCGTACACTTGAGTGTGCATCAAGGCAAGAGGAGAAACCAAGTTACCCGGGTGAAAGTGAAAGAGAAGTTACCCGCGTGTGATCGACCTTAACTTACCTCACCACTCGTCCAAGTGCAATGAACCTTAGGGATAAGGTTAGTCCGCGCCTGGACAGGCTGGCTAAGAGCATCTGGTCAAGATGCTAAAGGAATCAAGCGTGCAAGGCCTCTCGTCCATGTATTTCAAATTAGACGCTCCCCCGGCCTTGACTCCACATGCTTAGGGTTGAAACCTTATCTTATATCCGTTGATTGTTGTCCATAAGCTCTCCTATATATTTGTAACCCCGGTTCATTAATGTTAAGCAAGAATTTTCGAGTCTCTTTCTTTTCTTATTCTCTCTAAGTGTTCTTGAGCTCCCAAATGGGTTCTTGAACAAATCGGCTCCAAATCTCTCACTTTCTCTCTTAATCTCTTCTAATCTCTCTCGTTTACTCTATTCTACCTTTGCATACTCAGATTCTACTCATTCTTTCATGGTATCAGAGCCAGGTTCTCTTGAATCTGGGTTGCTACGTTGAAGACTCAAGAACACTTTGAAGATTCAAGATGGAGAACACCAAGACTACTATCATTCCGGTTACTTTGAAAGGGGGAAACTATCTCCTTTGGTCGAGGGTGGTGAAGACTGCCGTGGGGAGTAAGGGCTTGTGGAACCACATCCTTGAAGATGAAGCTCCCAGGATCATTACTCATGAAGGTGACAAGGAGATTGTCACGTGTGATGAAGAGAAGTGGATGCAAGAGGATATGCTTGTGATATCCATCCTTCAAAGCTCACTGGATCCATCGATTTTGGAGGCTTATAGCTACTGTGAGAAGGCTAAAGATCTATGGGAAACACTTCAAAAGGTGTATGGAAACATCTCAAACCTTACCAGGGTGTTTGAGATCAAGAGAGCTATCAACAACTTAGCTCAGGAGGATATGGAGTTCACTAAACACTTGGGAAAGTTTAGAGCTTTATGGTCTGAGCTTGAAATGCTAAGGCCTAGCACAACTGATCCGGATGAGCTGAATGAGAGACGTGAGCAGGATAAGGTCTTTGGCTTACTCCTGACTCTCAACTCAAGCTACAATGATCTCATTAAGCACATCCTAAGATCAGAGAAGCTCCCATCTCTAGAAGAAGTGTGCTCGCAAATCCAGAAGGAACAAGGGTCATTGGGACTCTTTGGAGGAAAGGGAGAGCTTACCTTGGCTAATCAAGCTGAAGGACCACAGGCCAACAAGGTGAACAAGTATGAGGAAAGGAGGTTCAATGGAAACTGTGATCATTGCAAGAGACAAGGTCACAAGAAGCACCAGTGCTGGATCCTTCACCCACATCTCAAGCCAAACAAGTTTCTTAAGGATAGAGAGGCAAGGGCAAACGTGAGTTATGGAGGAGGTGATCAGCATGGGATAAGTGGAGCTGGTCCATCAAACCGAGCACAAGAGAATGAAGGGCGTGAAGGGGGTGAGAACAAGGCATTGGTGACTTACACTTCTCAACCAACCAACCGTCCAAATGAGCATGAGTTCATCCGGAGATCAGAAATGGATGCTCTCATCAAGATGCTCAAAGACAATGGTAACAACTTGGGTAACCTCAGGGGGTATTCTTTTGGTACTTTTAAAGTTACTAGTCCTTATGATCAAACTGATGCATATACTCACTCTAGGAATGCTGGTCTATCTCTTAGTGCTTGTAGCATGTCTAAACCATTGATAGTTGATTCAGGTGCATCTCATCACATGATTAGTGATACGAGTCTTATTAAAGATATAGAGCCTGCTCATGGACATGTTATGATTGCTAATGGTGATAGGATTCCAATAAGGGGTATAGGCAATTGAGACTGTTTGATAAGGAATCTAGAGCTTTTTACATGCCTGAATTTACATCAAACTTGTTATCAGTTAAGAAGTGCACTAATGATCTAAAATGTAGAGTTATCTTCAGTCCTAATGATGTGAAGTTTCAGGATATTGAGAGCAGCCGTGTGATTGGGAAAGGAGTTACACAAGGAGATCTTTACTTACTTGAAGAGCTTACTGTGAGAATAGATAAAACAGAGTGTGAGAGTGGTGTAGAGACAGAGTATGGTCGAAACTAAGAGAAAGAGAATGAAGAGATTAAGTGAGAATCAAAGAGAATGCAGTGAAGAGTATGAAAGTATGAGAGTGTTCTTGAGTATCAAAGAGGGTGAGTTCGTGTGTAACCAGAGAGATTAGAGAGAATGAGAGACTAAGAGAGTATAGAACCAGAGAATAGTGAAGAAAGAGAACTCCTCTTTGCTTGAATCATTCAGTTACATGAACTGCCTTTAAATAGGCAGTGTGCATACATTAAATTAATCTAAATCTAGGAAGACATAAACAAATACTTTTGTGGGGTTTCTGATGAAGACAAGAAGGATACAGCCAAGGAGAATCTCGACCAGAGGGAGAGAGAGTGACAGGAGGGAGAGATGGGCACGGTTTGGCTGAGTGAAAGTGACAGCCGGCTCATCCTCTTATGCACATGTGACTTTTATTCTAATTAATTCCCAACTTGCCTAAGCTGTCTCCAACGGTCTGATCCCTATTTTAAACTTCAAATCTGCCTCAGAATACTCAGTTGGACGAGTTCTTCACTTGCCTTGACTTCCAAGACACTCTAGGTTAGGATTTGATACTTGCACGCCAAGACTGTACGGACAGATTCAAACTTGCTCTGGATGCTTCATCTTTGATGCTTGGTCTCTTCACCAGTATTATTTATCTTCATTCTAACACTCCCCCTCAAGCTTGACCATAGGAGATCCTTGGACAAGCTTGGAACCTTGAAGAAGCTCCCTCATTAAAAACCTTAGCCAGAAAACCCATTTGGGACAAAACCAGCTAAGGAAAAGAGTAAAGTTCTTCAAAGCCTAGGGATTGGCCAGTGAGCCTAAGGAACTTCAGACAACTCTTGGTGGAGTCCTTAGGCTCTGGATCGTGGCCTAACTTGTGGTGCAAGCGTGGACTCCATCACTTGCACACACCAACACCTTGGACTCTTCTTAGACCCCGGTTTGTGTCTCCCCCTCTCTTCTGACTACTCGCCATCTTGATAGGTAAGGATGGACCGGTTCTTTGCTTCATTGAGTCTCAAGTAAGGTACCTGATACAATATCCCACAGGTGCATCAGTTCTCAAGGTAATGCACTAATCACAACAATCTCAATAACATTTTAATCATAAGAACAGCAATGAATGTTTTGAGATGAGTTTAAGGTGCTTCCCTTTCATCATTATGGTAGGAAATGAACTCCACTTGAGTCCCCACTTGGTAAGACATCTCTCAGATCATAGGAAGCTCATTCACACTCCCCCTCAAGCTTGGAACCGAGAATAGGTCGGTTTGGTTGAGTGAAAGTGACAGCCGGCTCATCCTCTTATGCACATGTGACTTTTATTCTAATTAATTACCCAAACTTGCCTAAGCTGGTTAATCCAACGGTCTGATCTCTACTTTTAAACGTCCAAATCTGCCTCAGAATACTCAGGCCTGACGAGTCAGTCTCCCCACTTGCCCTTGGGACTTCCAAGACAACTCTAGGTTAGGATTTGATAACATTGCGCACCAAGACCTGTACGGACTCAGATTTCAAACGATTGCCTACATGGATCGCTTCATCTTGATGCTGGTCTCTTCACCAGCATTATTTATGCGTTCATTCTAACAACTCCCCCCTCAAGCCTTGACCAATAGGGATCCATTGGAAACAAGCCTTGGAACCTTGAAGAAGCTCCCTCATGGTAAAAAGCCTTAGCCGAGAAAACCCATTTGGGACAAAACACAGCTAAGGAAAAGAGTAGAGTTCTTCAAAGCCTAGGGATTGGCCAGTGAGCCTAAGGAACTTCAGACAACTCATGGTGGCAGTCCTTAGGCTCCTGGATCATGGCCTCAAATAATGGTACAAGTGTGAACTCCACAGCTTGCCCACATCAACATCTTGTATCACTTCTTTCACGGCTGGTTGTGTCTCCCCCTTTCTTCTGACTACCCCGCCACTTCAGGAGGTTTTAGAGACCACCAGCTTCTGCTTCATAGATTCACCAAGTAAGGTACCTGATACATTATCCCAAAGGTGCATCAGTTCTTGAGGAATGCACTCATCACACTAAGCTCAATAACAATTTAAGTATAAGGACAATAATGAATGTATTGAGATGAGTTTAAAGGTGCTTCCCTTTCATAAGTATGATGGGGAGTGAACTCCACTTGAATTCCCCACTTGGTAAGAAAATACTCAGATCATGGAAGCTCAATCTCATGCTTGGGACTGAGAATAATGAAGGACCAAGCTTGCATTGGACAGTGAGTTCCTTGAGTCTTCTTTGATCTGGTTTATGATGCAAGTGTGAACTCCACAGCTTGCCAATGGCTTGTGGCGGCTGGATCTTCAGGATTGCTTCTTCATTACCCCTCCTCAAGCTTGATCCAGAGAGTATAGGGATGGACCAAGCTTGGAAGTGAGCAAGACTGAGCTAGGACCAGGAGCGCATCACCCCAACAGCTGCGCTTAAGTCAACCAGTTCCTCCTCCCTTGATCTCCTCTCCACTGCCTAGAACAACTCTTCCTTGTGTGTCTCTTGGAACCAGGAGCTCAACAACCAAATGGCCTGCGCTTAAATCAACCGGTTCTCTACACACAAGTGATGAGAAGATCCAGCCTGGTGGATGGTTGGTCAACTTCTGGTCTGCCTCTCCATCAATCCTCCTTGAGGTATCTTCAAAGGACAGCCGTGTTCTGGCTCAACCAAGACTTATTACCATCTGACCTTCTCCAACAATCTCTCCATGGTCAGGAATATACATCATGTGTAGGCTCTGAATCAAACAGGAATATACATCATGTGTAGGCTCTGAACAGCATGGGCAAAGCCTTCTTCTTTGTCTTGGTTTGATGATGGACAGAGGACAACACTTGTGTACCTGAAACACCACTCAAACTCCAGCAAGAATTAGACCACACATTAGGATCAGAGCTTGATAACTCACCAAGTCTGATCCATAATTATTAACAAGATGCAATGGACTGAATCTAAACAACTCATTCAGTTCAAATCCAAGCAACCAACTCTCTAAATGCACATGTATGATAACTCATCAATAACAAGGCATTTAGGCAAATTTTAATGACCATTTAAGCAACACTATGATTAAATGTCAAAAACAGAGACTAGATAACTCATCTAATCACCTTAACCAGTTTAAGAATGCATCACAGGACCAGGAACAACCTATGGATGCAAAACAAGACATAGAGCCAACATATAGATGCATTACATGACCAGGAAACTCTCCTAGACCTCTAGCAATGCCACAAGACTCAAACCAGGTTCTAGACAACTCGCCTAGACAATTCTGAACACAAACAATTTATCTAAAGCAATAACTAGTCATGACCATGCTAGCAAGCTTAGAAACAATTAAAACAGAACCACACCACACAGTTTTAAGTATCATGGGACAGAAACTAGGTTCAAACAACTCTAGCAACTTTGAACTGTCCCTAAGATACTAAACCACACCTCTCAACACAACAAGACATAACTACACAAGCTCTTATTAAGGGTTAGGAGGTTAACTTACAACCAAGGAACCTGAGCTGGTTCCTTGAACCTCCATGGCTGTGAATCACTTGAATTTGGAGTGTTTGAGGTGTGAATTGGACTGTCCAACACCTCATCTTCTTGATTATCTCCTTCTGGTCAAGGAGACACTTCAAACCCCTCCTGTCCTCCTTGCTGGTCGTGAGATTTGTTGGTCGAAACAAAGCTTCAGCATGGCTGGCCAGAGAATGATTAGAACAGCCTAGCTTTGATGCCCTATAGTGACCTTTCTCCAAGAATGGTTCTTCCATGGATTATCTTCAGCATTTGGACCAGATGAGGTTGTTTGGTTTCTTCTTTGGACTCCTTAAAGTTTCTGAAGTCACCATTCCATTAGGGCTCTCCATCTTAGAGAGTTTGGACCAGTGGACATAGAATGTACCAAACTGGTTTACAAGAAACAGAACTTGAATCTGGACTTTGATGAAGCTTGCTGGACTGAGCTGAAGCTTTCTTGAGTTCCAGAGATTAAAGACCTCCTTTATCTTGAGTTCTGGTGAGATTTTTCCCTCCTGGAAAACCTTTGGACCAGAGGATACAAGGATGAAACAAAACAGAGTTGGGAAAAGAGATGATTGAACAGAAACAGATTTGCGGAAGCTTTATAGGTTTTCAAGGAGCTTGAGAGCTCTGATACCATGTGAGAATAGATAAAACAGAGTGTGAGAGTGGTGTAGAGACAGAGTATGGTCGAAACTAAGAGAAAGAGAATGAAGAGATTAAGTGAGAATCAAAGAGAATGCAGTGAAGAGTATGAAAGTATGAGAGTGTTCTTGAGTATCAAAGAGGGTGAGTTCGTGTGTAACCAGAGAGATTAGAGAGAATGAGAGACTAAGAGAGTATAGAACCAGAGAATAGTGAAGAAAGAGAACTCCTCTTTGCTTGATTCATTCAGTTACATGAACTGCCTTAAATAGGCAGTGTGCATACATTAAATTAATCTAAATCTAGGAAAGACATAAACAAATACTTTTGTGGGGTTCTGATGAAGACAAGAAGGATACAGCCAAGGAGAATCTCGACCAGAGGGAGAGAGAGTGACAGGAGAGAGAGATGGGCACGGTTTGGTGGTGAAAGTGACAGCCGGCTCATCCTCTTATGCACATGTGACTTTTATTCTAAATTAATTCCCAACTTGCCTAAGCTGTTTCCAACGGTCTGATCTCTATTTTAAAACTTCAAATCTGCCTCAGAATACTCAGCTGGACGAGTTTCCCCACTTGCCTTGACTTCCAAGACACTCTAGGTTAGGATTTGATACTTGCGCACACAAGACTGTACGGACAGATTTCAAACTTGCTCTGGATGCTTTCATCTTTGATGCTTGGTCTCCTTCCCCAGCATGTATTTATCTTCATTCTAACACTTCCTTGGGTGTCAAGGGAACCAGTGTAGTCTTCTTGCCCTTGAACAGAAAGGAATGCTTGTTGGTGAAGCCATCATGGATCACACGCCTATCAGATTGCCATGGCCTTCCAAGGAGTATGTGACCAGCTTGCATTGGCAACACATCACACAAGACTTCATCTTCATATCTCCCAATGGATAAGGGGATAAGAACTTGACTTGAGACCTTCATGGTGCCTTCTTCCTTCCAATGGAGTCTTGGCTGCTTTTTCTCCAAGCATACATGCTCCATCCAAAAGATCAAGTGTGTACTTCCTTTGGGATAAGAAGAGTCCCTTCTTTAGACAACATACTTCAATTCCAAGGAAGTACTTTAGTTCACCCAATCTTTAATCTCAAATACAGATTTTAAGTAAGCTTTAGTATCTTGAATACCTTCTTTGTCACTTCCTGTGATGATGATATCATCAACATACACGAGGATGACCACTATACCTTTGTTTGGCTGGTGAAGGTGAATAGAGTATGATCTGCCTCAGATCGTCTGAAACCCATTTCCATTGAGGGTGGTGCTGAGCTTATGATACCAGGCTCTTGGTGATTGTTTTAATCCATAATCGCCTCTTGAGTCTCAACACATTGCCTGGTTTAACTAAGTGTTCTAACCAGGAGGAGGCCTCATGTAGACTTCATCTTCTAATTCCCCTTGAAGAAAGGCATTCTTCACATCCATTTGCCATAAATCCCATTCCAAGTTAGTAGCAAGTGAGAGAATGATTCTGATGGTGTGAAGCTTTGCTACTGGTGCAAAAGTATCAAGATAATCCTCTCCATAGGTTTGAGTGAATCCCTTGCCACCAGCCTTGTCTTCTTTCTTTCTGGTTTTCCATTGGCTAGGTACTTGATAGTGAAGATCCATCTACTTGTCACTGCCCTTCTTGCCTTTTGGAAGCTCAGCTTCATACCAAGTATCATTGTCAATTCATAGCCTTGTTTCATGACCAACAGATTCTCTTCCATTCTTTATCCTCCATAGCCTCTTCATAAGATCTTGGTATGTATTCCTGATCCAAGTTACTCATGAAGACTTGGTGTTCCTCTGGATAATGGGCTAGTGAACATACAGCTTGCATTGGATGAGCTACTGCATTGGCATTGTAATATACCCTTGTGTTCACCCAATTGGATGGATCTCTCTTATTCTAGTGCTTCTCCTTAATGGCTGCACTGAGCTCTTCAGTCTCCTCATCTTCATGGGTTTGAGACTGCACGTGTTCCTGGTTCTCCTCTAAATCATATCCATCATGTTCCTGATTCCCATCTGAACCATGTTGATCATGAACTTCAGAACCTCCATGATCCATTGTCTCTTCTGGTTCTTGTTGGTTACCCCCCTCATGATCAAGATGGGTTTCATTATCAACTCTACTAGCTTCTGGTGCCTCCTTTCTTGCCTTAGGCTGGCTAATGCCCAGACTTTCCAAGATGATTCTGAGGTTGTTTGCTCTGTCTGAGGGTGCGTGAGAGAGATCTTTCAGGTTATCCCAGCTCTTCTCATCATAATACCCCTTAGACTCTACAAACTTGACATCCTTGAGACCATCACCCTCCTAGTCTCTGGTACATAGCATTTGTATCCCTTCTGGTTGGCTGAATAACCAATGAACATTGCTTTGATACTCTTTGCTTCCAGTTTATTTCTTTGTTCTCCTGGAATCAAGACAAAACAAAGACACCCAAACACACGCAAGTGATCAATAGGTGGTCTAGTTTTGTTTAATACCTCATAAGGAGAGACATCATGGAGAACTCTTGTAGGTATTCTGTTGATCAGATAGCATGTTGACACCACAGCATCACCCCAAAATCTTTTTGGAACATTTGTGTGGAACATCATGCTTCTAGCCACTTCCATAAGATGTCGATTCTTCCTCTCAGCCACTCCATTTTGTTGAGGTGTGTATGGGCAGCTTGTTTTATGAATGATCCCATGTTTGGATAGATGGTTTTTGAAAGAATGACTTGTGTACTCCCCACCATTGTCTGACCAAAAGATTTTAATCTTGGCATTGAAGTGATTAGTGACATAGCTTTGAAAGTTTATAAAAGCTTCTAACACCCTATCTTTAGATTGAATTAAGGTCAGCCAAGTGTACTTTGATTTTTCATCTATAAATGTAACAAAGTACTTGTGGTTTTCCCTAGAGACACAAGGAGCTGTCCAGACATTAGAGTGAACTAAATCAAAGCAGTGTTCATAGATAGTGGTTGATTTAGTGAAAACTGACTTGCAATGTTTGCCAAGGATACAAGCTTCACAGCTATCAGTTTTAAAGGAAAGATTAGGTAACATTAAACCTAAAGCACAAGAGTGAGGATGACCTAATCTAGCATGCCATAGAACATTAGAAGATAAGACAGGAATGGAACTAAAGGCATGAGGAAAATCAGAACTAAGTTTGGTGTCTTCAAGCAAATACAATCCTTCCTTGCTTACACCTTTTCCAAGCATCTTATTAGTCTCAATATCCTGAAAATGGACATCATTAGGACTAAAAATAACCTTGCAATTAAGATCAGTAGCAGCCTTTTTTACTGAAAGTAAGTTGGATGTAAATGTAGGCATATAGAATGCCTTAGACTCTTTGTCAAATAGTTTCAAGTTTCCTATACCCCTAATAGGTACTCTATCTCCATTATCAATTACACACTTCCTAGAGCAGGTTCAATATTGCTAATAAGACTAGAATCCCTAATCATGTGATGGGATGCTCCTGAATCAATGATCAATGGTTTTGAACTCAATGATGCATTTGAAACATTACTACTAATGTTACCAGAGTTTGCATTGAGAGCCTTGATAAGGGCTTCAATGTCTGACTTGCGGATGAATGCATCATCTGAGGCAGGTTGAGATGTGGCTGTTAAACCTGAAGAGAGAAATGGACCACTAAAGGCCATGTGCAAAGTTAGGGCCAAAACCCATTAGAAGTCTGATCAAGGACTAAAGAGGGTCTACAGGCTCATGCTGGGCAAGAACAAGGTTCAAGAAGGGCCTATGATCAAGAAGGAAGTGCTTGGTGTTGACAAGAAGCAATAAAAGGAGGTGTGATCATTAACAAGTAAAGAGAAGAAGGAGAAGGAGTCATCCGGATGGTTTCAATGTCACTTGGTCTGCACAGACTTATAAAGTAACCTTATAAAACTTATAAGGTAAGGCAGAGTCGCCTAACTTAACCTAAAGAAGCTTGGGAAGACAAGTGGGGTTGAGCTAACCAGCTGTCATGGTCAAGTTTGAATTCAAATCTAGATCTACTGCCAAAAGAGCTGTTGGGTCAGAATACAGTCTTTTATCCACTCAGAATACAGTCTTTTATCCAGTGTGCTGTTGATTTCGTCTCTCTTTCTTCTCTGTCTTTAAATATAATTGTATGCAACCAGAAATAAATCAAGGAAAATATTTTCTCTCCTTCTCTCTCTCTAATGTCGAAATTACTCACTCTCTCTCTCTTGTTCTTCATGTTCTTCATTCTCCAGCAATAAACTCTCTCTAAATCTTTCATTTTATCACTTGGGAAGATTTGGGAGCCATTGGACGAAATGTGCAAAGTTAGGGTACGGACATGGTCGACCCAAAACACTTCCTGGTTCGACTTTTGGGAGAGTTTGGGTGATGTGCAAAATCCGGGTTGAGATGTACGGACGGGCGGTCCGTACGGTCTAGCGATGGAGCAGTTTTGGGATTGTCTTCGGTTTGATCAATTTAAACCGAACCAATTCAAATCTCTTGTGACCGTTTGAAGCTAAGGAGGCAAGCAGACAGTTAGGTCGAGATGGATTAGAAGAATATGCTCTCAAGATGCTTATCCAGAAGAAGGAAGGAACTTGGACAGATCATTGGCAAGGTTCATGTGCATTGGTGGCAGATTCCTGGCCAAGCTTTCCTAGGCACGCCCAGGCTGTCTCCAGCCTGTCTAAAGACCATCTGACTTCATCCAAACCGTCCATCCTCTCAAGCTTTATCAGCCCTTAGATATAGGTTAATGTTTGCTTCTTGTATTGCCTATAAAAGGCCCCTAATGTTGAGTGTAAACAATTAAGTGAGAGAGTGGGGTTTCCCCTCCTCCTTCCTAATCTTTTTTGGGTTCTAAACCTTTGTTCTTGTGTCTCTTATTCTCTGGTTCTCTAAGTCTCATGAATCTCTCCTTAGTCTACTTATTCTTTTAGTCTCATCCGGAATCTACTTCTTCCATCAATCTCTTCTCACTTTGATACAAGTCAAGACAGAACCTGTTAAGGTTAGATCAACACACACACACGACCAATACTCTATAAAACTTATATGGTATCAGAGCCAGGTTCATCAGAAACTGGTTCATAGCATCCGCAAGCTCAAGCTCACTCCCATGCCATTTCCAACCTGATGAAGAAGCTTCTGTCCAGCCTTTTGTTTAAGCTCATCAAGATGAAAACTTCTTCATCCATGGTGTGTCCAGAAGCTATTCTCAGTTCATCCTCCTCTCTCATGTTTGTCCTGAAGAAAGAAGACCAGTGGAAGCTTGTCCAAGCCATTCTTCTCTACTGTCCAAGGAGAAACCTTTGAAGAAGGAAGCTTTCAACTTGGATCTTGGTGTGGCGAATCAAACATGAAGAAAGGTTGTGTCTTTGGCATGATGGGGTCAAGGGGGAGGTCAAGCAAAGAAGGAGATGGTTGTTCCCAAACCAACTACCCAAATCTGTCCATTCATGAATCGGTTAACCATGGAGGTTCAAGGAACCAGCTCAGGTTCCTTGACTGTAAGATAACTCCCTTCCCTTATATAAAGCTTGAGACTTTTTGATATGGCTGTGTGTTGTGGTGTATGTTCATGTCCTGAGGACCATATAAAGCTTGCTAGTTGCTGTCCCAGGATTATTGAAGTTTTTGTGTGGTGTTTTGATGTTAAAGGCCATTCCTTGTTCACTGCTTGAATGTGTATTAGGGTGCTAGATTGTATATCTGCTCCTGATATGATCATGGACCAGTCAAGCAAAGAAGACAATGAGATCATGGAGGAACCAGCTGATGAAGATGCTCTCGCCATACCTAAGGGTCCCATGACTCGAGCCAGAAACAAACAACTCAAAGAAGTCATTGGAGGATTACTTAAAACATCCATGAAGCAAGAAGAGAGTCTTGGAAGAAGCTTGATCAACCAAGACACACTTAATACAATTCAAGCCACCTCATCTATAATATAGACATCAAGTGAGCAAGTAAATATGTGTGCTCTTTTTCCCTATCTTTGGTTTTGTCCCACTGGGTTTTTCTAGAGATAGGTTTTTAATGAGGCCATGTGTTGCTTTCCTATCACTCACTTGATGATCTCAGTTTAAGACTACAAGAAAAATCTTTTTATTTTATCTTATGTTTCATGTTTAGACTATGGTTTATTATGTAGCACATTTCGAGATCAAGGAGCCTGTTCCTTGCTCTCTCTCTATATATATGTACTCGAAAACCCTAATGAGGCATCCAGTCTTTTAGCTTATTTCTCTTGTTCTCTCCGTCGACTGCAAGTGCCCCTTTGTAGTCTGAGTGTTCTTGAGTCCTTGTTAGTGAGTCATATCTAACAAAACCATAAGAGTGATTGTCAAGGTGAGTCATATCCGAGACCATCACTTAGGAGTATCAAGGAGTCCCTTCCATAACTCTTTGTGTCACTAATCAATCCACACGCCTTGAAGAAGATTGAGTCGCTGATTCTCTACTTGCAAGGATCTATCCCATTACTAACCAGAGAAGCATCCTAGGAGTGTATTATGTGGTATCTGAGCAACTCTGGCTAGGGAAGTACTCGAATTCTTAAGCTTTTATAGATCTGTTCTTTGCTTTCATAACAATCGATAGATCTAGGTTTTGTTGTCTCTATTCTATAGATCCGAGTCATTCTGTTTCATCATTGATAAATCTGAAGTTTGGTGTTTCGAAATTGATATATTCAAAAGTTTTTCTTTCAGGTCTGTTCTAGATTTGATCATCTCTTACTGTTATTGTTCTAGATCTGTTGTTTCTACTCTTTTAACTTCCGATCTGTTGTTTAACCTGTGTGAAACTGATTGTTCTTGTCTTGTGTCGTTGAAATCTGATAGATTAAGAAGTAGTGATCGATTGATAGTGAGTAACTCTTGGCATCCTTGCGGTTTAAGTTACAAAGAATTTCAAATCCTGATCAAAATCTTTTGCCGCCTAGTCCATCTTTACTCTTGTTTCCTTATTTGATTCAATTTCGGAACTCTCTTACTGGCTGAGTTCTATTTGTTTTAATCTCAGGTACCAATGAATAACGAAGGTGATGCAGAGGCAGATTTGGTAAGAAGAAACAAGCTGTTGATGGAAGCCATGACTGCTCAGCTGAATCAAACTATGTTGGAGAACATGACTGAGATGATGAAACAAAACATGGAAGATATCAGAAAAGAGATTAGACAAGCTGCGGGACAAGGACACAGCAATGAGAGCAAGAGGAACCGTCAAACTCACACTCCACAAGAGCATGGTGGTTCACAAGAGACTGATAACTACTATGAGCGCCACAGAAGTGAGAAAAGTGGTTCTTCCTCAGCATCAAGAAGTAGTAGAAGGAGAAATCGTCGTGATCATGATGAAAGAAGACCTTACCGTGATGAGCTTTCTGGTTTGAAGCTTAAGATCCCTCCCTTCCATGGCAAAGTTGATCCAGATGCTTATCTTGAGTGGGAGAAGAAGATTGAGATTGTATTCAACTGCCGGCACTACACCAATGCTCAGAGGATTCAATTTCCTGCAACTGAGTTCTATGATTATGCCTTGAGCTGGTGGGATCAACTCGTGACTACTAGGAGGATAAATCAAGAGTATCCGGTTGATACTTGGCAAGAGATGAAGTCTCTTATGCGCAAGCGGTTTGTGCCTAACCACTACCACCGAGATCTTCATCAAAGATTGAGGAGACTTACACAAGGATCTAAGACTGTGGAAGAGTACTACCAGGAGATGGAGTTGCTGATGTTGAGGGCTGGTGTATCTGAGGACAGAGAGGCTACTATGGCAAGGTTTCTTGGAGGACTTAACGGCGAGATACAAGACAGTGTGGAGATGCAACACTATATAGAGATAGAAGAGATGTTGCACAAGGCTATTCTGGTGGAGCAGCAACTTAAGAGAAAGCATCACTCGCGAGGCAACTATGGGTCCAGCAAGTATCAGTACACTAAAGAAGAGAAACCATCTCATTTGAAGGACAGCAAGCCTCAACAGAAAGAAGAATCCAAGCCGAGCAACACCTACAGCAAAGAAAAGGGCAAGGCCGAAGTTACAAGCTCTAGAAATAGAGATGTTAAGTATTTTAAGTGTCAAGGAAGAGGACATTATGCCAATGAGTGCACCAACAAGAAGGTTATGATTCTACTTGAGAATGGAGAGTATGAAACAGAGAAAGAGGACCCCGGCTCTGATCTGGAAAGGTCTGGTGAAGAGAGTGAAGTAGAACCGGTTAAAGGAAGGTTGTTGGTGACAAGAAGACTCTTGACCTTGCAAACTAAGAATGAAGAGATTGAGCAGCGTGAGAACCTCTTCTACACTAGGTGTTTGGTCCAGGGAAAAGTGTGCAGTCTCATTATTGATGGTGGAAGCTGTGTTAAGGTAGCTAGTGAGACCATGGTGCAGAAATTGGGTTTGAAAGTTCAGAAACATCCTAGACCTTACCGGCTGCAGTGGCTCAATGAAGAAGGTGAGATGAGAGTCTCCAATCAAGTGCTGGTTCCTATAGCCATTGGTAGATATGAGGATGAAGTCTTGTGTGATGTGTTACCAATGGAAGCTAGCCATATCCTTCTTGGTAGACCATGGCAGTTTGATAGGCGTGTGGTTCATGATGGGTTCACCAACAAGCACTCTTTTGAGTTCAATGGAAAGAAGACAGTGCTGGTGCCTTTGTCACCTAAGGAAGTTCATGAGGATCAACTCCAGCTTCAGAAAAAGAAAGAGATAAACCTTAGACCTGATCAGAAACATCAAAACCTCTATACCAAGCAGGGAGATATCAAAAGAATTCTCTACTCTCAACACTCTATTGTTCTACTTATGTTTAAAGAGACTTTGCTAACAATTACTGATCTTACACAGGATTATCCTAGTGAACTGGTCTCTCTCTTGCAGGAGTATACTGATGTGTTTCCAGAAGATAGCCCCATTGGTTTGCCACCAGTTCGTGGGATTGAGCATCAGATTGATTTTGTTCCTGGATCCACTCTTCCTAACAGACCAGCATACAGAACCAATCCTGTTGAGACTAAAGAGTTGCAAAGACAAGTAGAGGAGCTGATGGAGAAGGGTCATATCCGAGAGAGCTTGAGTCCTTGTGCAGTTCCAGTACTACTTGTGCCCAAGAAAGATGGGAGCTGGCGCATGTGTGTTGATTGTAGAGCAATCAACAACATAACAGTGAAGTATCGCCACCCTATTCCTAGATTAGATGATATGCTTGATGAGTTGCATGGTTCTAGCATGTTTTCTAAGATTGATTTGAAAAGTGGATATCATTAGATTAGAATGAAAGAAGGAGATGAGTGGAAAACTGCTTTTAAAACTAAACATGGTTTGTCTGAGTGGTTAGTTATGCCTTTTGGATTAACCAATGCTCCTAGTACTTTCATGAGACTGATGAATCATGTGCTTATATCTTTCATAGGCATCTTTGTTGTTGTGTATTTTGTTGATATTCTTGTTTACTCTAAGAGCCTAGAAGAGCACATAGATAATCTTAGGAATGTTTTTGATGTTTTGAGGAAAGAAAAGCTCTTTGTTAATCTTAAGAAATGTACTTTCTGTACGGATAACTTGGTCTTCCTAGGCTTTGTTGTGGGTGCAGATGGAGTAAAGGTGGATCAAGAGAAGGTGAAAGCTATACAAGAGTGGCCGGTTCCTAAAACCATAAGTGAAGTAAGGAGTTTCCATGGGTTAGCTGGCTTCTACCGATGATTTGTGAAAGACTTTAGCACCATAGCAGCCCCTTTGACTGAGGTGATTAAGAAAGATGTTGGATTCACATGGGGAGAAGCACAAGAACTTGCCTTTCAATGCGTAAAAGAGAATCTTACTCATGCCCCTCTTCTTATACTTCCTGATTTCAATAAAACTTTTGAAATAGAATGTGATGCCTTAGGAATTGGTATTGGTGCTGTGCTTATGCAGGAAAGGAGACTTATAGCATATTTCAGTGAGAAGCTTGGAGGCGCAACTCTCAATTATGCAACCTATGACAAAGAACTCTATGCTTTGGTGAGGGCTTTGCAGACCTGGCAACACTATCTATGGCCCAAAGAGTTTGTCATACACACTGATCATGAGTCTCTCAAGTACCTCAAGGGCCAGAATAAGCTCAGCAAGAGACATGCCAGATGGGTAGAGTTCATTGAAACATTTCCTTATGTGATCAAATACAAACAAGGTAAGGAAAATATTGTTACTGATGCACTATCCAGAAGGTATACTCTCTTGAATACTCTTGATGCTAAGTTGCTAGGATTTGAACAACTTAAAGCAATGTATGCAACTGATTCTGATTTTCAGGAAGCTTATAAATCTTGTGCTAAATATGCTGCCGGACATTACTTTAGGCAGGATGGATTCTTATTCTATGATAATAGATTGTGTGTGCCTAACTGTTCTTTGAGAGATTTATTTGTCAGGGAAGCCCATGGAGGAAGTTTAATGGGACATTTTGGTATTGCCAAGACTCTTAAAGTTTTGCAGGATCACTTCTTTTGGCCACACATGAAACGAGATGTTGAGAGAATCTGTGGAAGGTGTGCAACTTGCAAAGTAGCTAAGTCAAAGATCCAACCCCACGGTTTGTATACTCCTTTGCCTATTCCTACTCACCCTTGGAATGATATATCTATGGACTTTGTTGTGGGATTGCCAAGAACCAAGATAGGTAAGGATTCTATCTTTGTGGTTGTGGATAGGTTTTCTAAAATGGCACACTTCATTGCTTGCCATAAAACTGATGATGCTTTACATGTTGCTAACTTATTCTTTAAATAGATTGTGCGCATTCATGGCATGCCTAGGACTATAGTTTCTGATAGAGATACTAAGTTTCTTAGTTATTTTTGGAAGACTCTTTGGTCTAAGCTAGGTACTAAGCTGTTATTCTCTACTACATGTCATCCACAAACTGATGGGCAAACTGAGGTAGTAAATAGAACTTTTGGAACTCTTTTGCGTGCTTTTATTAAAAAGAACTTGAAATCTTGGGAGGAGTACTTACCATTCTGTGAATTTGTTTATAATTATGCTCAATACTCTACATCTAAGTATTCTCCTTTTGAAATTGTTTATGGGTTCAATCCCATCTCTCCTTTGGATCTAATACCTTTACCTGAGTGTGTTAGGGTCAGTATGGATGGGAAAAAGAAAGCAGAGATGGTGCAGCATATCCATGAGCAGGCTAGAAAGAATATTGTTGAGAAGACAAAGCAATACACTAAGACAGCAAACAAAGGCAGGCGTGAGATGATCTTTGATGTAGGTGATAAGGTGTGGGTTCACTTGCGCAAGGAGAGGTTTCCCAAAAAGAGAAAGTCTAAGCTGATGCCGCGGATAGATGGTCCTTTTGAAATCATCCAGAAAATCAATGACAATGCCTACAAGCTTGATCTTCAAGGTAAGTATGATATAAGCAACAGTTTCAATGTTACTGACTTAATTTCTTTTGTGGCAGATGAACCAGATTTGAGGACAAATCTTTTTCAAGAGGGAGGGGATGATATGATCATTGACCAGTCAAGCAAAGAAGACAATGAGATCATGGAGGAACCAGCTGATGAAGATGCTCTCACCATACCTAAGGGTCCCATGACTCGAGCCAGAAGCAAACAACTCAAAGAAGTCATTGGAGGATTACTTAAAACATCCATGAAGCAAGAAGAGAGTCTTGGAAGAAGCTTGATCAACCAAGACACACTTACTACAATTCAAGCCACCTCATCTATAATATAGACATCAAGTGAGCAAGTAACATATGTGTGCTCTTTTTCCCTATCTTTGGTTTTGTCCCACTGGGTTTTTCTAGAGATAGGTTTTTAATGAGGCCATGTGTTGCTTTCCTATCACTCACTTGATGATCTCAGTTTAAGACTACAAGAAAACTCTTTTTATTTTATCTTATGTTTCATGTTTAGACTATGGTTTATTATGTAGCACATTTCGAGATCAAGAAGCCTGTTCCTTGCTCTCTCTCTCTATATATATGTACTTGAAAACCCTAATGAAGCATCCAGTCTTTTATCTTATTTCTCTTGTTCTCTCTGTCGACTGTGAGTGCCCCTTTGTAGTCTGAGGGTTCTTGAGTCCTTGTTAGTGAGTCATATCTAACAAAACCATAAGAGTGATTGTCAAGGTGAGTCATATCCGAGACCATCACTTAGGAGTATCAAGGAGTCCCTTCCATAACTCTTTGTGTCACCAATCAATCCACACGCCTTGAAGAAGATTGAGTCGCTGATTCTCTACTTGCAAGGATCTATCCCATTACTAACCAGAGAAGAATCCTAGGAGTGTATTAGCTCCAGTGATTGCATTCATGACTGATTAGAACTTGTTAAGGGACATAAAATGTTCAGTGTCTAACCAAACCAAGTAAGAAAAGGCGTTGCCCATTGATAAGCAATGGAGAGATTATTTGTGTGTAGAGATGGTGGTGTTAAGACACTGCTGTGGAAGTAGTGTGCTGCTAGTTCAAGAGGCACACAAGTAGGAGTGGTCATCACTTAAGTTCATGGATGACTGATGACCAAAGGCACTGGAGTTAAAGAAATGGTGAACACGGTTTTCGTTTTCTCTTGAGCTCATTCCAAGTTTGGACTCAAATCTCAGCCAAACTGGAGAAAGAAACTCAAGAGAGCTACCAGAAGTACCATCAAGCTCAGTGACCTGTTTTATTCCCACTAGTACAAGTCCAAGAAGAAAACAAACCAGGTCAAAATCAAGAGGTTGCATAGGTGGTTTGTGTGGGGGTTAAGCATCAAGTCCGAAGAGGATGGAGGTGTTCCTCATCAGCTGTGTCATGAAGCTGCCTGTTCAGCAGTAATGACTAGAGAAGAGTTGGGTTAAACCCAACAAGAAACATTGAAGCGTGTCCATGGAGGTTTAAAGAATCAGCCCGGATTCCTTAGTTGTAAGCAAACCTCCTATCCCTTAATAAGTGTTTATATTGTGTTATGCATTGAGTAAGTTTGTCCCAGGATCTCCTGGCTTGTTTATTGCATTGTTTTGAGGTCTGACTGCTTTTGCAGTAGCTTATACATCATAGATGTCTTGAAGCATTTAAAAGACTATCTAAGCTTTTGCATCATTGTGTTGATTGTCTATCTTGCATAAGCATCAGAGTGGTTGTTTAGGATTGTTTTGTGCATTGTCATAACTCCAAATCGCCATGAATGTGTTGTAAAACTGAGTAGAATGTCTCTACTACTTGCATCATGAGAATTTATAGGCTGCTTTACATTCATAAGCATCTAGGTAGTGATTCAATCCAGTTCAGTGCTGCTTGGATGTTATTGACATAGTTAATCCATCAGAGATATCAAGTAGGATTTAGAAGTGTGTCTAAAATACTTGAATCTATGGTCTTGATGAAACTATTTTTCATTAACATGTCTAGTCATTTCTTGCATTCTGCTTAGGTAAATAGATAAGCTTACCCGCTAGTCTTCTGTATTGCTTTGGATCATCAAATGGTGTGTCTTCATACTCCCCCTCACGCAAGATCTTATACCCATCTTCCAATGGAGTCTTGGCTGCTTTTTCTCCAAGCATACGTGCTCCATCCAAAAGATCAAGTGTGTACTTCCTTTGGGATAAGAAGAGTCCTTCTTTAGAACAACATACTTTAATTCCAAGGAAATACTTTAGTTCACCCAAATCTTTAATCTCAAATACAGATTTTAAGTAAGCTTTAGTATCTTGAATACCTTCTTTGTCACTTCCTGTGATGATGATATCATCAACATACACGAGGATGACCACTATACCTTGTTGGCTGGTGAAGGTGAATAGAGTATGATCTGCCTCAGATCGTCTGAACCTTTTTCCATTAAGGGTGGTGCTAAGCTTATGATACCAGGCTCTTGGTGATTGTTTTAATCCATAGATCGCCTTCTTGAGTCTCAACACATTGCCTGGTTTAACTAAGTGTTCTAGACCAGGAGGAGGCCTCATGTAGACTTCATCTGCTAATTCCCCTTGAAGAAAGGCATTCTTCACATCCATTTGCCATAAATCCCATTCAAAGTTAGTAGCAAGTGAGAGAATGATTCTGATGGTGTGAAGCTTTGCTACTGGTGCAAAAGTATCAAGATAATCCTCTCCATAGGTTTGAGTGAACCCTCTTGTCACCAGCCTTGTCTTCTTTCTTTCTGGTTTTCCATTGGCTAGGTACTTGATAGTGAAGATCCATCTACTTGTCACTGCCTTCTTGCCTTTTGGAAGCTCAACTTCATACCAAGTGTCATTGTCAATCATAGCCTTGGTTTCATGACCAACAGATTCTCTCCATTCTTTATCCTCCATAGCCTCTTCATAAGATCTTGGTATGTATTCCTGATCCAAGTTACTCATGAAGACTTGGTGTTCCTCTGGATAATGGGCTAGTGAACATACATCTTGCATTGGATGAGCTACTGCATTGGCATTGTAATATACCCTTGTGTTCACCCAATTGGATGGATCTCTCCTTATTCTAGTGCTTCTCCTTAATGGCTGCACTTGAGCTTCTTCAGTGTTGGCAA
>CAJHQQ010004736.1:0-24261 GCA_905132885.1 Moricandia moricandioides | reverse complement strand
AAAGTCTTGACCAATTTGAAAGATCATTTAACGTAGTTGAAATAACTGAGTTTTTGTTGTTCGAATCAAGTACGGGAAACTTAATGGAATTCATAATTGTTTCAATGGTTTTTTTTTACTTTTTTTTGTTTATTGTTATTGTTTTTTTTTATTGTTATTGTACAAGTATTCAGGAAACGAACTAAGACCATTCTAACGCTCCTTTTCGCCATGCATAAACTAAACCAAGAATTAGGATAAGCACGAAAATGAAAGCTTCTATAAAAGCGGATACCCCCAGTACATCGAAACTCATTGCCCACGGATACAGAAAAACTGTTTCAACATCAAAAACAACAAAAACTAGAGCAAACATATAATAACGGATTCTAAATTGTAACCAAGCATCCCCGATCGGTTCTATACCTGATTCATAACTAGAAAGTTTCTCCGGCCCCTTCGTAATTGGAGATAAAACCCCGGAAATTAGAAATGCCAAAACAGGAATAGCACTTGATATTATTAAAAATGCCCAGAAAATATCATATTCGTAAAGCAGAAACATAGACGAACTCCTATGAATTATGAATGTGGAAAAAATACCCGCTTAGTCAATTCCAATCGGAGTGGATTGGGCAAGGGATATAGAACTCTTGCGTCAAAACAAAAATTCAGGTTAATCGAATCATTTCTTTTCGTTTGGTTGCTGTGGTAGACGTCTCCTTTTAAGATTTATTGATTGTAATCTTATTTTCAGTACACTTATTACTTAATATTTCCATGTTTCTATTACTAATAGTTTCTCATATTAATAATATAATATTAATATGATTAATAACTAGTAATTTTTTTTATTTCTGTTTCTTAAATTTGGTTTATGTTTTATTTATAAATAAAACAAATTGATAAAAATATCTTCGTTTTTATTATGACGTTATCGGCAACAGCGTAGAAAGCCTACGCCACTTATCGACGGTCTGAGAAGGTTGTATAGGAGAAAACCATAACTGTAGTGTGTGAGAAAGCTAATATGTATTATATAGGAACTGCATCAACAACTATCGTAAGGGATTACCAATGCAAAAGCCCTCATGATAGACTAAAGTTCTTGCATTGTGGGAATTCCACCACCTGAGAGATGATCAAATGCACAATATCGAATAATTTATGGTATTAATTCCTCCCTATGTGTTACTTTCTCGTTATACTGATCAGCTCCTAAATGTCTCCACAGAAAAAGCTTGACTGTGAATCATTTTGAAAAACTTGTGAGAGTGTACTCTGGCGGTGCAAGCAGATGGGGCACGTACCGTTTAGATATATACTGCTTGATAGAGATATAGGAGTAACACAGTTCGTAAGAAATAAAGCACTTTAGAGAGATCCCAAATGCACCAGCGTCTGCCCAAGAGATCGTACTCATGCCACAACCTAGTCTACTATTAGAGTATATGAGTGATTAGATATAACGTTATATATAGAATAGACGTCGAGACAGAGATCCGTATAAGGCTCCGAAGATAATCCGCGCGGAAAACAGCGGCCCACGGCTATTTAGGTTGACGGATTCGAACCGTAGACCTGCTCGGTAAAAGAGCTCAGGACCTTAATTATTATCATATGATTCGAAGCTCTTTCAAGTGCGCCGCACGAGTAAACGCGCCGCCTTCGAATCCCGAGGCGTTACCGTGCATTGTCGATGACTGTCAATTTGCGTAGTTGTTTTCTCTTGCACGCTATCGTAGGGGTACTCACGTGCCCTTGCGCGTGATCTCCCCGCAGCCTCGTACTTGAAACGCGTGGACTCGCCGCTTACTCGAGTCACTAAGTTAAGCGACGCAAGATCAGTTAAGTCTGAGCTCACGCGCCGCCGTTAAACTCGCGGTAAAGTCATCCGCCGCCCTATTTCCGCCGTTCAACCGTCTTAAAAAAAAAGATGCCGGTAGGAACGTAAATCACCGGGGTGATTCGCGCGGATGAACTTCCGCGCTGATGCGGCCAGCTTAGACGTTCGACTCGGCGAGTCCCAACTTGGTGACTGGGTCAACCGGATGGGTTGATTCAATTTTGGTTCGGTTTGCTTAAACCGTTTGGTTGAATGAAATTGATTTTGAATTGGATTACATAAGATTCTCGGGAGGTTTATTTAATAATTGCATATTTTTTTAAGGTGTTCACAGTTTCATACCGATTGGTCCAATTTGAAACGTAAAACTCGAGTTAGAGTAAAACTCGAGAGTTGGTTCAACTTATCCGATGTATCAAAGTTAATGGCTATCAAAGGGTTGACCGGCCCGTTTGGTCAAAGGAGTTTGTTATAACCGGGTGTGACAACTTTGACGCAGAGGTGTCGGGTGGTGGTCGTTTTTGAACCAGATCTACCGGTTCTATTTTTCCGGTATCTATTAGATCACGGTGTTTCTCGGACTTTAAATAGGGTGCGTTCCTTGCTCAAAATTTTTTGCCCTGAGTTCAGATTTGAGAAAGCGGTTCCAATTTGGAGCAGAAAGTTAAAGTCTAGATAAGTTTCATTAGCGCTTACACCCAAAATTTTTTCCCTGCATTTTCGGCATTAAAGGTGAGGGGCTTATTAACCGTAAATTTCAAGATAATCTCGTAGTAAGAATTCTCTATAATATCTGGTAATTATAGATTTCACAAATATCAGCTCGTTTCCAGTCTCGATTAGGATCGAGTCTCTGCTGTTGAATAGTATAGTGGATGATTGATATAAAAGGCCAGGCGAACTCAGGAGGCTAGAGGATTCAAACATGTAGATCATGCGATATATGATGTGATGTTTATATAGTAAGAGTGTATTCCATTATAATTATAATAATACGTATAACACATATACGCTCAAGTTTTTGAGTAGGGAACTATTGTGATTAGCATGGCGGCTGTTCAGCAGAGGATCTGGATTATAGCATGCACAGCTATGAGGGCGGTCTATTCAGAGAGAGCTGAAATAGTGTACGGTTATGAAGAATGGGCGTGGGGTTCGTGCAGGAGGACTTACGATGCTAATCTGACGCATTATTGGAAGGGCAGGGGGCTCAGACAGACGTTTGGCGCTATCGACGCTTATCTTGAGTGGGGAGCGTGGTGCACTAAGTTACGTCTTGCATTCGAGAACGCTTTATACTGTTTCACGGTCGACCGCGGATAATAGGGACGGGCGGATCTCGAGAGATCGGTGGGCTTATTCTGAACTAGCATATTTTTAAATTATGAATAGGAGGCGTAAATCTTATTCGACCGGTCTAGATTTTGAGTCATGGGTTGAAAGATGTAGAATGCGTGGGAGATAGTATGAAGCTAGTTAATGCTGGGGCATTACCTTATCTTCCATTTGATGTTCCTGTGGGCATTTTCCCTAAAACCCTAAAATAACCCACCCTAAACCCCTATACACTATACAATCTCTGCATGTTTGTCCATTTCTGTGTGAATGCATACGGAAAAATTTTGGTGTTTGATGTGTTGAGAACTCCAATTGCGCATTGATTGTTGGATTTGGACATTTTTTTTTATAAAAGGCCGTGTACAACTCGGAACCAGATGAACCAATTGCTTATATAGTCCAGCTCTCAAATAGCAATTTATATAAGGCCTACATTGCCCAACCAGCTTTGAGCTGAATAACTGTCAATTCGGGGAGGTCTGAAAACAAAACTATACAACGTGCTTTTATCAATTGCATTGATGCGTTTTGCTGGTAGTTTTCCTTACACCTTAGTCCAATACAACTCTACAACCTAAAACTTTTATCCATAAACCTAACTAACACATATACTCCTAATTCTAACCCTTAACCAAACCCTAACTCCATACCCTAAACCTTCATTATTTTCCTTAATTTGGAAAATTCGGGGTGAAATTGCATGGACAGATGATTTATGTGAATGGAGTTGATTACTTTAAGGTGTGTGGATATTAAATCAAAACAACACGACAACACGTAATAACCAGTTCACTGGAGAGGAGTAGCAGATGATCATAGCATCATCCATTATCTCACTGAGTGACTTCCCTGTTACTCACCCCTCTTTCTTTTTCCCCCTTTCAGGTGAGACTGACGAGCAGGAGTGATCTATAGGATTGGTGCTTTTGGACTGCTTTCTTTCGTTTTATATTTAGACTTATATCTTAGTTTATCATCGACATTTGCTCAGTTTATTTTACTTTGGACTTACGGTGTTTCGCGTTATTTATGGGATTTTCAGATTATTTATTTATTATGTTATTATTTTATTATTTCGAAAATACGGGTTTTACAATATTATTCATCCTACAAAAACCAAGTCGTGGCTAAAGTGAAGAGTCATCAGAAGGCTTAAGAGTCATTCAACACAACATTTCTTTTTGGTCAAAAAGTCTTAGTCTCCTTGGCTAGTTTCTAAGTTTCTTTTTCTCAGACTTATTTCTTGTTTTCTACAATATGTAAGACTAAAAATAAGAACCCAGGAACCACGAAATAATCATACCAATTTGATTAAGAAATCTTGTTTGGTTTCAGTGTAATTGTCCTTGTTCCTTTGGGTAGAACTGGCCTAAACCAAGGTTCGCAACACCATTCCCAAACATTACACTGTTTGTACATATCCAGAAAGAAGAAGAAGAAGAAGAAGAATATAATCAAATACAAAGGGTGAGATGGACATAACCGATCTCCCATGGCCCTAGACCTAATCGGATCAACCTGTGGTCTTAGGCGATGGATCTCTGGTTAGTCCATCAACCTTGGCCGTGTGATCTGGGTGTTAGAGCCCTTCTCCAAGTCTTTGTCCTTGCATATAGTATTCATATCCAATCGGCCTTTCTCCCCTAAAAGGGTCTCTCTCGCCAAAAAAGAATAAACCACCACAATCGGCCTTTCCTTGGCCGTGGCCGATCTCTCTCTCTCTCTCTCTCTCTCTCTCTCTTTCTCTCTCTCTCTCTCTCTCTCTCTCTCTCTCTCTCTCTCTCTTTCTTTCTTTCTTTCTTTCTTCCTTTCTTTCTTTCTTTCTTTCTTTCTTTCTTTCTTTCTTTCTTTCTTTCTTTCTTTCTTTCTTTCTTTCTTTCTTTCTTTCTTTCTTTCTTTCTTTCTTTCTTTCTTTCTTTCTTTCTTTCTTTCTCTCTCTCTCGATCTTTGCTTGGGTTTTTCTCTTTGGAACTGATGATTATTTTCGACCCTAGGCCCTCATATTTATAGGGGAAGGTTCGGCCAACTGCCTAGGCAGAAACGGGCACGACTTGATGTATGACCTGGCTTAGCTTAAGCTTAGACTCCTTACCCAATCCCGTGGACTGGTCCCATGGGACCCTTGGCTTATGACCACCTTAGGTCGACCACCTGGCTCGACCAAGGCCTGGACCAACTTCCCAAGACCCGAACACTCAGTCCAGATGAGTTTAGCTGACTCCCAGCTGAGTTTAGCTGACTCCCAGCTGAGTGAGGTAGTCCATCCAAATGATCGAGCTGAGTCACTATCATTGAGTTCCTATCGTACTTCGCCCAATTGGTTGAGCTTCCGATTTGCTTCATCCAACTACTGTACAACTCATCAAGCTCCCTTATTCTTATTTTTGGGGTCAAAATCGGTCACGACGGAATCAATGGCTGAAAATTCCCGATACACATTTGAAAAACAAAAGCTCGGAAAACCACAACTAGAATGTTGTGCAAATTCAAAAAATATTAGACGGGAAGTTAATGGAATGAACACTTGAGCAACAGAACGAGCAAAGCAATCGTGTCCAACCCTCCCGGCGGCAAGTTGAACGGACCAAGACCAACTTGCCATCAGGCGAGTTGTAGCAGCTCACCCAAATGGCCATCAGGGGAGTTAGAATTGCTCGACAAACTCGTCTGATGGCGAGTTGGACCGTCCCTGTCAAACTCGCCATCAGGTGAGTTGGATTGTCTCCATCCAAATCGCTCAGCTCATCCAACTCGCTTGATGGCGAGTTGGATCGACCACGTCCAGCTCGCCATCAGGCAAGTTGGATCAGCACCATCCGTCTCGTTTCCGTTCAATACCTCTTTTGAACGTCGATCATACTGTCTCTTGTTTTGTCTCTATTGGATTTCCCGTTGGAACTTTACGATAAAAACCGTAAAGACTTGTTTTCTCGTATGAATTCAAATGGTTCGTATAAAACGACAACAGCTGACTTAACACCAAAATTTCCTCAACTATAAGAGTAATTTGAATTATCTACAAAACCAACGTCTTACCGAAGGTTTTCTCTCAAAAAGATCTTAAAAACGTGTAAGTCGAAAAACAGCCCGAAAAGGTCTGAAACGCGGCTAAGAGCCCACTTACGGTTTTAGATGGGATTGAGCCGAAGGATACTATGACGGTTTATCAATAGTTCGCAGGAGAACATAAATTTCATGTCCTGAAAATAAATGTCAAGTTTCGAGGGATAATATTGAAGATCAATGAAAATGGAATATTTCCGCAAAGCGATAAACACGACTCGGGGGCAGAAGATGAAAGAGGGAACCACCTTAAGAGAAGTATATAAGGAACGCCAAGATAAAGAGTCAAGGGACACGAAATACACAGAAAAAAACTTAGCACTTAGAGAGGTTTCGGCAATTTTTTGTTTTCTATTCTCGAGTTGCGACTCAACTAGGTAATTCACCAACAGCTCTTGCTGCTGAGGCTTTACCTGTTGTAACGCTCATTCATGAATTCAAAGTAAGAACTTCTTTTCTCTCTCATTTTATCGATTATTTACTTCATCTTTTTTTATTGTCTGGTTGCTTGGCGTTTGGCTTAGCAGAAATCTTATACCTCTGGGAAAGTTAAGATTTCTTGACTTTCCTTATTTTGCGTAAATCGACTGTTCGAATTTTTGTTCTCACAGTTTGGCACTAAAAGGAAGGGGTGGGGGTACGAATCAATCTAACTCTCAGCTACAAATGCTCGATCAGACATGTCAACTGACGATCAGACCAACCGACAAACTCGTGATGATGGAGGCATCGGTGACAACGTCAACACTCTAGAAATGAACGTTACTGCCGTAAATCTGATGCCAACACCGCAGCATTCGAGGAGGTGAAAAAGATGTTGTCCACTTTTGAAAAGAAGTCGGAACAACAGAAAAAAATTATGGGATCTTTCGCTAAACAGGTCAAAACCCTAACAGCGAGGACCCGAGTAGTTCATCTTCGTGGAACCACTAGGGTTTTCGGGAGAAAACTTGATTTTGAAGCTCCCCTGGACATGCCTAGGCACTCGTGGAAAATCCATCATGGCAAAATTCCAGCGAGACAACCCCTGCTCAGAAAAACTCAGAAAACCCTCCACCACTGGAGCTTGGAACAGAGGAATACGAGGACGAACATGTCTACTTGGATCCCAACGATCAGTATGACAATTCGGAAGAAGACACTAATGTGCATCCGAGAAGGACAAGAATCCGCGCAACTCAGGAAGACTCCATGTTCGATAAACCCATGGCTGAAGAAGAAGAAAACATCTTCTATGCAGAACATGAGAAACTAGTCGAAGAGCAGGCTCAGATTATTCACAGTAAATGCCGACATGGTCGTAAGACCGTTGGGGATGATCTTGAGATTCGTGATCTCCGTGACTACATTACGAAAACGGCCGCGGAAGTAAGAGCGGTGAAATATCAGATTCACCACGCCACTAGCACCGCTCCCGAAATCGATTGAATGGTTGACGAGGATCAGAAAAAAACCTTTACAGCTCACATCACCGATAGCAGAGTATCGGATCCTGGAAAGATCAAGGTACCCACCTACAATGGTACAACTGATCCCAAGGCGTACCTACAAGCCTTTCAGATCGGGATGGGAAGGGAAAAATTCAGAGAAAACAAAAGAGACGCCAGCCATTGCCACCTCTTCGTCGAGAACCTCCAAGGAGCGGCGCTTGAGTGGTTCTTCCTAAAAGGTTTTAGATAATCTGAGATTTGATGAGTGTTTAGAGAGAGTTTAGATAGATTAGGGTGAAGAATTAAATAAAACGGAGACTAATGGGTAATCATGATTAAGAGAGTAAGAGAATGCTAATGAATTGTCTAATCTTTTCATTAAGTTGAGATTACAAATATATAGAGTAGAGGTTACAAGGGTCTTCAAAAAAAAGGAAGCGGAACATGTGGTCTTGGTCGATGGTAGGAGTGCCTAACTCAAACCGTGGGAAAGGAGAGCCACTCAAGTGGCATCTAGCATCTTTGACAAGATGCTGGTTATTTTCCAGCTGTTCCAGCCTGTCCAAGATTACCCTCTATTCCTTCCCAACCAATGGATCAAGGGTAAATGCCTAAGGTAAGCACATGGTAACTTATTTCTTTACCCGTATGTCATTTTACCATTTGGTCGACCAAGGACTGTACGGCCGGTACGAGCTGTATGGTCATGGTCGACCCAAATTATCCTACTTCCATGGTGGTCGATGTTTTGGTTGACCCTGACTTGTTCGGACTGTACGGCATGTACAGTCATGGTTGACCCAACCATTCTTCTCTCATTCTTCAACCTCTCATCTCAAATATGAAACCTCAACTCAACACTCCCTCTCAAGCTTGACCATTTTGAACAAGTCGAGCTTGGAATGCTATGAGGTCTTCGTCATTAAAAACCTCATAAAAGAAAATCCATTGGCATAAAAACCTTGATGAGGGAAAAAGAGTAAAGACCCCATAGCTAGGGGATTAGCTGAGTGTGGTAAGATCAATGAGTCCCTACCGGATGTGGATGGACTCCGTTGTCTTCTGTCTTGCAGCCTTGGTAAACACATCGGCCAGCTGATCTTCACTTCTAGTGTAGCATGGCAGTATGACTCCTTGTACAATCATCTGTCTCACCTTATGGCAATCCACCTCAATATGTTTAGTCCTCTCATGGAACACCGAGTTGGAGGCAATGTGTATGGCAGCTTGGTTGTCACAATGCATGATCATAGGTGTAAAATGATTAATCTCCAAGTGCTTTAGTATTCCCTTGATCCAAACTAACTCGTTTGTCAACTTCAACATTGCTCTATACTCGGCTTCTACACTGGAACATGAGACCACCTTCTTCTTCTTGCTCTTCCCATGTAACCAGGTTTCCACCAATGAAGGTACAATAGCCAGTAGTAGACTTCCTATCAGCTTTATCACCAGCCCAATCCGCATCACAGTGACCAACAACTTCAGTGCTCCCGTTGCATCCCATCCAGACCCCTTGATCCGGTGATCCATTTAGGTCATCAAAATTCTTTCCACCATACGCCAATGGTGCTCCTTTGGGAGTTGGATATGTTGACTCACTTGATTCACAACAAAAAAATACATCAGGTTGTGTAATAGTTAAGTATATCAACTTACCAACAAGCTTTTTTTAAAGCTTAGGATCATGGAATGGCTTGTTATCTTCAGTTTCCCCCTCACGTGGGAACTTGTATCCATCTTCCAAAGGCATCTTAGTTGTCCTTCCTCCATGTTTCTCTGCATCTTTCAAAAGATAAGTATATACTTCCTTTGGGACATAACCAACCCTTCCTTGGATCTACATATCTCAATTACAAGGAAGTATTTCATCTCTCCCAAGTCTTTAATTTCAAATATTGACTTGAGAAAATCCTTGGTTAATTTGATACCATTTTGATCACTTCCAGTGATAATGATATCATCAACATACACAAGGACACCAATACCTGAGAAAGTTGTGAGGGTGAAGAGGGTGTGATCAAGTTCAGACTTCCTAAACCCTTTACCTTTCAAGGTTGTGCTTAACTTATTATACCAAGCTCTTGGAGACTGTTTAAGACCATAGATAGCCTTCTTTAGCCTCTACACATTTCCCTTCTTGACTAAGTTCGTCAAACCAGGTGGAGGATACATGTACACTTCATCTTCAAGTTCTCCTTGCAAGAAGGCATTTTTCACATCCATCTGCCGAAGGCCCCATTCAAGGTTCACTGCCAAGGACAACACAATTCTGATTGTATGAAGCTTAGCCACTGGTGCAAAAGTATCTATGTAGTATTCTCCATACGTTTGGGTGAACCCTCTTGCCACCAGTCTGGTTTTCCTCCTATCGACCTTTCCATTTGCAAGATGTTTGATCATGAAGATCCATCTACTTGACTCAACCATTTTCCCTCTTCGTAATTCAGTCTCATACCAAGTGTCATTCTTGATCATAGACTTGGCCTCATCCCCTACTGATTCTCTCAATGCCTTATCCCTCATGGCTTCTTCATATGATTTAGGAATGCTGCTTTCATCTAGACTAGTCATGAATGCACAATACTATTCAGGATACATAGCAAAAAAACACACATCTTGAGAAGGATGCTCCACGGCTTGAGCATTGCAGTAAGTTCTTGTAATGACCCAATTTGAGCTTGGCAGTTCCTTCCTCAATCTTGCACTTCTTCTCAATGGAATTCTCAAACCAGTCTTCTCCACTTCTTGTCCCTGATCATCCGCTTGTTGAATAACCCCATCTTTCCTTAGTAAGGTACCTCCTATGGGAAGAATCCATTTCGTTGGTCCACGTGGCTCATTTGGTCCACCAGGCCTTGGTTTATAGGTCCACCCGGCCTTGGTCTATTTGGTTCACCCGACTCATTTGGATCCTTTCCATCAGCATCATTCTTAGCCTCTTTTTCAAATTCTTCTTGTTGTCATTCACCTTCACCTTAATCATGAATGTCCGGAATAGGTCTAGGTTCATCATTCCCCCCACATGATCGAGGTGCGGTGATTGTTGTGCACTGGTCCATCTCGGAGGTTTACCCTTTGATCCCTCGGTAACATTTATACCATGTCCTTCAAGGATCATCCTTAGATTAGCTGCTCTATCTGATTCTTGGGATAACTCCTCCTAGTATGTCCACTTCTTTTCTTCATAGTAACCTTTTGTTTCCACAAACTTCACCTCCCTTGATAGCAACACCCTTTTACACACTGGATCATAGTATTTATACCCATTTTGTGTAGTTGAATACCCGATAAACATAGCCTTAACACTCTTGGCTTCAAGCTTGTTACGTAGCTCCCGAGGAACCAGCACTATGCAAAGACACCCAAAAACCCGGAGATAATCCAATGGAGGTTTGTATTTTTTTCAAAACCTCAAATGGAGACTGGTTTTGAGGAACCTTGGTTGGAATGCGGTTGATAAGGTAGCAAACAGATGCCACTGCATCACTCCAGAACCGTTTGGGAACATTGGAGTGAAACATCATCGACCGTGCCACCTCCATAAGATGCCGATTCTTTCTCTCAGCCACACCATTCTGTCGACGAGTGTAAGGACAACTTGTTTGATGTAGGATTCCATGTTGAGCAAGGTGTTGCTTGAAAGCATTAATTGTATACTCCCCAACATTATCTGATCTAAAACTTTTAAGCTTAGCATTGTAATTGTTAGTCACATAAGTCTGAATTTTTTTAAATGCTTCAAGAACCCTATCCTTACATGGCATCAAAGTTATCCAGGTGTATTTAGATGTCTCATCAATGAATGTCACAAAATACTTATGATAATCTCTAGACAAGCAAGGTGCAGTCCACACATCCGAATGAACTAAATCAAAGCATTTATCATAAGTAGTACTAGAGGTTGGAAAAACTGTCTTACAATGCTTGCCTAAAATGCAATCTTTACATTCATTATTCTTAAAAACAACAACTGAAAACATTAAGTTCAAAGCTCTAACATGATATGACCTAGTCTAGCATGCCCCAAGGCATCATTATTCAAAATAGAAGCAGAAGTAAATGAGAAAACATAATCAGGAACATGCGTAAGATCTTCTAGCATATATAAATCTCCCTCAGTTACTCCCTTCCCAATTAGTCTCTTGCTCTCAACATCCTGAAACTTCACATCATTAAGGCTAATTAAAGATCACATTTAGACTATTTATTATGGTTTTTTATCTTTGTTAAGCCATAACAGGTATTATTCAGAAACTATGTAGCCGCAAAGTTACTCCAGAGTTTTAGAGTGGGAACACATTGATTGGAGAGAAATATATGATCATCATTACAGAGAAGATCTTGAACTCCTTATCTTTTTACTCAGTTTATTCTATGCAATTTATTCAAAATTTATTCATGTTCTTTATTGTTATGTCTGAGTAGTTCTTTATTAGATTTAGGGTTATTCAATGGTAATGATGTATCGTTGATTTATAGAATTGTTAGGGTAATCTTATTGGTTCTTTGTTTAAGTTGTCCTTAATGCTAAGTTGAACTTGATCACTTCAATATTAGAAATTAGGGTTCAATGAGCAAACGAGAGCATGGTTCTAACCTGGAATATATCTTGGACAATTTAAATACTAGTAACAAACGAGAGTTGAGTTAGAAGTTTAGAGAACCCATCAAACCGCAAAACCATTACTGTTTAGAATGAGCATCGATCGATGTCGGCTTATTGCTGTCGATCGACGGTCAACCGAGATTCGCGATAGCGATCTCCTAAACCCTGAGGTTTGAGTTCAGAATAATACTTAATAAAACCCTAGCAATCTATTAATATGCATTATCCAAAACTACCTAAAAATTTCTCCTTAAGTCTAATCTCAAAATCTAAATCCTTACAACCAAATCAATCTTGAAATCACTTTTATTGTTATTGTTATAATTTATCTAGCTTTAATTTGAAAACAATAAGAGTATTATGCAATCCTAGAGTCTCTGTGGATTCGATCCCTAAGTACTATACTGAACCTATTATTTGTTAGAGTAAAGTAGGAATATAGGGTTAATTTGAAAGTAAAATTAGACTCCATATCAAATTTGGCTCCGTTGCCGGGGACTCTTTCTTATTGCCATTAGATTTTGTTTAGAATATGGTCTAGATATTTACTTTACTGTTTGCTAAATTATTCTTTCCCTAAACCTTATGACATATGTACTTAAATGAGAGAATATGGATTCTGGACAAAAACCATCGATCAACGGAGCTAATCTGGAATCGATCGATGCCAGTCCACTGCTGTCGGGTGACACTCTTCCATTACCATCAATCGATACCGATCAGCCGGAAGCAGGTAAGTATGCCTTTACTGATTCTGATAATAAGAAAGTAGTCTTGATAAAACCAATGAACAATAAAAGCAACGAAGCAATCCAACTAATTAATTATCAGGGAGCTGCAATCCCCAATCAAATCACTAAATCTCCAAAGAATGAGGTAAATCATGAATTACCAATGCTTGATTACCTAAATCCCAGCAGAACCTATTCCAATAGGTCTGTAATTCGATTATCCGATAACCATGATGGAAACTCTGAACTTGATATCGACTTCCTAATTTTGATGAAAAAAATCAGTTCAATGGTTTTCCCACCGAACACCCGAACGAGCACATCGAGATGCTAGAAGACATGGTGAACGACGATTTCAATCGCTGAAAACTTTTTCCTTTATCCTTAGAAGGTGACCCAAGGAGGTGGCTGAACCAGATACCACGGGGATCCCTGACTTGTTGGGCAGATATTAGAAGCGCCTTCATCAACCACTTCTTTGACGAGGAGAGATACTGGAAAGCAAGAAGGGAAATATCCACTTTTGTTCAAGGTACCCGCTAATCTTTTAAAAATTCCTGGACAAGGTTCAAAAGCTACCAACTTTCGTACCCACACCATGGATTCTTAGAACCCCAACTCACACCTTCTATTGAGCACTAAACCTAGACTATCAAACCATCCTTGATACATCCAGCGTGGGAAACTTTGGCACCCGAAGCCGTGCAAGCGCTAAAAGACTGATAGAAAACATAGCCTTAGGTAGAGCTTTCGAAAAGAGAGACACTGAAAGGGGGGAACCACCATTGTTCACTAAGAAAAAACACTCGATCCGACTTAGAAAAACTCTGTCACCAATTGCAACCCTTCTGCACGAATAACTTATCTCAACCTTATGGTGAGGACAACACCGCCCCTTCAAACTTCGAAAAACGAGTTGATTTCTCTGATATTATGAAACTGAACGATCAAAGATCTAGGGAAAACGCTGGAAATTTTACAAACAATTACAACACCATTGTGAACAGATACGAACTAAGTTTAAAATCAAAATTAACCAAATCTTCACAGGAAACTGTAGACTAGCTGGCGACTTCAATGAAAAATTCAACATGATATACTCAGAGATGACAGAAAAATTTGACACTCTGAGCGAACACATTAAGAGAATTGACAACCAAATGCCGAGCAACGCTATGTCCACCAGGAGAGAGGACAGATTCTTACCTTGTAAAACAAATGATAAACCCATGACCATTGTAGTGTCATAGCTTTACGAAATGGTCGGCAACTCGCCTCTAGCGTTAAGGAAAGCATCACCATCGATGAATTCGAGGGAACCTCTACATATGAAAAAGAAGAATCGCATCCCATCCACTCTTAATCAATGTGAAAAATCCCGAAATCCTTCTTGAAACCGAAGCATTAGGCCAAAATGACGACCTTGAGGAGTTAATTATCAAACCTAAGGGAGACATCGATCGACACCCCGTACTAGACATCGATCGACACCCCTTACCTAAAATCGATCGGTGCCCTGAAGAACGAATCGATTGACGCTCTGATCTAGAGTGAACCAAAACGGTTAAGACAAGGATTAACCAAGCAAAATCCCCCTTTTCCATCGAAAACGCTAAACAAAAGAAAAAGCAGCTAGAAAAAGCAATATGCAAAAAAGCGTTTGACAAAGTAAACATCGATATGCCAATAAGCGATGCAATTCACATCTCGCCTGCTATTAAGCAATACATGAAAGATGCAACATCACGAGGATTCCATGAATCGAAACACTGCGTGATGATGGTGTCTGAAGAGATGAGCGAAATCATTCAAGTAAAACCTCCAGGTAAACTTCTTGATCCCAATAGTTTCGTTTTGGACTGCACTATTAGCGATGAGAGATTTCAAAGACCCCTCTGCGATTTAGGCTCTAGTTTCAACCTGATGTCTTATCCCGTTGATGTCGCTCGTGGGCTAACACAGTTTCAATCTACCACGGTCACGATCGTTCTGGCGGATAGATCCACTAGAATTCTAGAAGGTGTACTCGAGGACATACCCGTACGTATTCATAACTGCGATATACCCGCAGATTTCAGTGCCTAAATACGAGCGAGAACCTCAAAATTCCATTATCTTAGGAAGACCTATCCTGGCCACTGCCGGGGCGGTCATTGATGTCAGAGAAGGACGTATATGCCTCAACATAGGGAAAATACCGATGGTATTCAACATGTAAAAGATTGTAAAACAATCTTTGATCGACGGTCAAACCTACCATATCGATCACCTTTCCGATCTAGCAGAAAACTCATTCATAGACATATGCTCGAACGAACCTCTAGAGAAAGCAAGCACGTCTCCTAACGACGGTATCTCCGCGTTAGAAGAGCGCACTGGAGAGTATGCAAGGTTAATAGATGCCACATAAGAAGTCTTTAATGTCGATCTCGACGAACTCAATCCATCGATCCTCGTCGAGCGATACCCCAATATCACCATCGATCGACATTATACTGTGACCGACGACTGGAACAAAGAAAAAGCACCCAAAATCGAACTCAAACCACTTCCAGCCGGTCTTAAATATGCTTTCCTTTACGAAAACTCCTACCTTGTCATCATAAATGCAAACTTGAGCAACAGAGTGCAAGCTCTGTTACTAAATAAACTTTGAAAACGCCGCAAGGCTCTCGGTTATTCGCTAAATGACATTCCAGGAATTTCTCCCACTTTATGCATGCCTAGTATACACCTTGGTGATGAATTCAAATCTTCCATCGAACATCAGAGAAGATTGAAACCTGATCTGAAGGAAGTAGTTAAGAAGGAAATCATGAAACTTCTAGAAGCAGGCGTCATTTATCCGATCTCAGACAGCAACTGGGTCAGCCCGGTTCATGTCGTTCCAAAGAAAGGAGGAATTACCGTGGTAAAGAATGACAAAGATGAATTGATCCCTACTAGAACTGTCACTCGACACAGAATGTGTATTGATTACAAAAAACTAAACGCTGCCACACGAAAGGATCATTTCCCTTTACCCTTTATCCATCAGATGTTAGAAAGGCTTTCAAGCCATGAATGCTATTGTTTTCTCGATGGGTATTCCAGATTCTTCCAGATCCTTCCAGATCCCCATACATCCGGACGACCAAGAAAAGACCACCTTTAGTTGTCCCTATGGAACATTCACATATCGCAGGATGCCATTCGGATCCTGCAACGCCCCTGCGACTTTCCAAAGATGCATGATGTCAATATTCACCGATGTGATCGAGGACTTCATGGAGATTTTCATGGATGACTTCTGAGTTTAAGATTCAAATTTCAAAGCATCTCTAGATAGCATGTGTAAGGTATTAGCTAGATGCGAAGAGAAAAATCTTGTTTTTAAATTAGGAAGAATGCCATTTCATGGTTAATAGCGGAATTGTCTTGGAACACAAAGTCTCCGAGGCCGGAATTGAGGTGGACAAGGCAAAAATCGACGTAATAACAAAACTGCCACCACCCACTAGTGTCAAGGACGTTAGAAGTTTTCTAGGACATGCTCGATTCTATAGGCGATTCATAAAAGATTTTAGCAAAATTACTAGACCCCTTACTTCACTCCTATGTATAGAGGTGAAATTCAATTTTACGCCCGAATGTCTCGAAGCCTTTGAAACAATTAAATCAGCACTAGTATCCGCCCATATTGTCCAAGCACCAGACTCGGATCTGCCATTCGAAATTATGTGCGACGACATCGATTTCGCTGTGGGTGCGGTACTTGGACAAAAGAAAGATAAAAAGTTGCACGTTATATACTACGCCAGCAGGACTCTAGAGGATGCGCAACGTAATTATGCGACAATGGAAAAAGAGTTATTAGCTGTGGTATTTGCATTCGAAAAATTCAAATCCTATCTAGTTGGTTCAAAAGTAGTAGTTCACACAGATCACGCGGCACTGAAATACTTAATGAACAAAAAGGACGCTAAGCCGCGACTTTTACGGTGGATTCTCCTTCTCCAATAATTCGACATTGCAGTCAAAGATAAGAAATGAGTAGAAAATAGAGTCGCTGATCACTTATCCCGAATAAGAGTAGATGATAACATTCCTGTAGATGATTTCTTACCCACAGAAAATGTCTACTTAGCAGAATCGACTTTCGTTGGTAGTGTTAGTTCGGCGAATGAAGCAGAATCGATCAACGAGACACCAATACCATCAAACGATTGTAGCCATAAAGCATCGGTCGACCTTTTCCATACCCCATCGATTGACAATGCATTTGAAAAGGCCGATAAAGTAATCATTCCACTAAATATCAACGTCAATTGTAAACCTTCAACACAAAATGATGATTCTCCCGGAGACAGAATTTTGAATCGGGAGGTGTGTGCACTAAACACCACTGATAGACCTTGGTATGCATACATAGTAAACTATCTTGCGGCCGAAGTCAAACCCGAATTCTTCGAAGGCTATCATAAAAAGAAAATTTTAAGATAAATTAGGAGATATCACTGGGATGGACCCTATCTTTACAAACACTGTTCTGACTTCATGTATAGACGATGTGTTGCCAAAGGCAAAACTCCAGAAATTTTATACCATTGTTACGGATCCGATTACGCCGAAAATTTCGCTAGTTTTAAGACAATGTCAAAAATCCTACAAGCAGGCTTTTGGTGGCCGACTATGTTTCGAGATGCTCAAGCCTATGTAGCGACATGTGATCCTTGTCAAAGAAGAGGAAAAATTAGCAAGATAAACGAGATGAAAAAAATTTTCATACTTGAAGTTGAGGGATTTGATTGCTAGGGCATCAATTTCATGGGCCCTTTCCCTTCTTCGCATGGAAATAAATACATATTGGTAACTGTAGACTATGTCTCTAAATGGGTGGAAGCAATAACAACTCCGAAAAATGATGTTTCTGTAGTCGTTAAACTCTTAAAGAGTATCATTTTTTCCAGATTTGGAGTTCCGCGAATCGTAATAATCGATGGAGGTACCCACTTAATAAACAAGGTCTTCGAAAAACTGCTCAAGAAACATGGAGTCCATCATCGAGTGGCTACACCCTATCATCCTCAGACCAATGGACAAGTTGAAGTGTCCAACCGTCAGATCAAAGAAATCCTGATAAAGAAGGTAGGATCAACCCGTAAAGATTGGTCTTTGAAGTTAGATGATACACTTTGGGCATACCGAACAGCGTTTAAAACACCATTAGGAACTACCATGTTCCACTTAATCTACGGAAAATCATGCCATCTCCCCGTAAAACTAGCGCATAAAGCCGAATGGGCCATAAAAAAGATAAACTTTTGATGCTAAATCAGCAGCAGAAAAGAGATTAATTCAGCTAAATGAGCTCGACGAAATCAGATATCGCGCCTACGAGAACTCGAAATTGTACAAGGAGAGAACAATAGCCTATCACGACAAGAAAATTATTTCACGGCATTTCGAACCAAACGATCAGGTACTCTTGTACAACTCTCCATTAACTCTATTTCCTGGGAAATTACAGTCTCGTTGGTCAGGACCCTTCACCATCAAAAAATTTTGCCTTACGGGACAATTGTCGTATTTAATCCAAAAGGAGAATATTTCATGGTGAATGGGCCGCGAGTGAAACATTACTGGGCTAGAGCTGAAATTCCGCACACGTCTAAAGGTTCCTAACCCCGAATGATAAACCCATTTTTCGTCAAGCTAACGACTTTAAACAAGTGTTGAGTGGGAGGCAACCCAATAATTTAAATAATAAAATAATAAGAAAAACATAAAATAAAATAATATCTATATATATATTTATTAAATAATAGAAACAATAATAAAACCATAACACATAACGAACATATATAGTATAATTAATTAATTAATTCAAAGCAAATTTATAATTTATGCAATTATAAAAATTGTAAGTGAATAACGAGTCACCGACCAGACCATCGATCGATGCTCCTATATTTCCATCGATCGACGGTCGTGTGTCGACTTGGTTAACTCGACGCGACCCTGATTCATAAAACACTTTTCTCCAAACTGCCAAAAACACACACGAGTTCTACTCCCAATTTCTCTCCTAAATTTTGGCCGATTTTGCTCGTTTTTAGCCTAAGCCACACGATTTCTACCCTCTCTACCAGTTTAGCTCTTTAAATCACTCAATCTTCAAGGTATATTCTCCAAATCTCTTAGTTTATGGAACTTTTTAGGGTTTGAAGAAAAATCAAAATTTGGTAGTTTAACTCGGAATGTAGAACGATTTAGGGTGGTGGAGTACTAAATTAGGGACTATCTATCATCTTTACATATGATTTGCACGATTTGAGTTTATTATTTCGATCTTGTGAACACTGATCTGCGACACAGCATCGATTGATGCCCATGAGTCTATGTCGATTGACGGCCATTAGGTCTTGTCGACCGATGCCCATGCGGTACCATCGATCGACGGCTTCTCCTTTCACTTTAACATCGATTCTGATTTGTGCTTTGTTTCATTATATGCAGATGGACGAGAGGAGAACTAAGGCGTGTTACGACGTCGGTAGCACCAGTGCTCCACCGCGGGGTACTCCATACCGAGACCCCTGGCCCAAAGAAGAGGAGGCTGGTTGCTACATTCGAGGACTATCCCGATCCTCGGAGAGCGGTGCAATCGAGAGACTGCACACACCGTCCCATGAGCGAGGAGTGGAACGACTTCGACAGCCTCTATTACAACGCATGGCAGGGCGTGACCATTGAGCCAACCAAGTTCACTGACAAGCGAACCTTAAAGAAACTGGGACTCTACCCCGACTTCAGACAGATGGTGCAAGAGCTTGGGTTTGGCACCATGGCTACTAAGCCATATCCTCTATATGCCGACCTGGTGTGGCAGTGTATCTACACAGCTCAGGTGCTCTACAAGAGCCCTAGAGAGAAGGTGGCGCATGAGGCCACCCTGACCTTCTTCATCAGAGGTATCCGATACAGGATTCCCATCCCACCGCTGTGCGAGATCTACGGCTTCGGCATTGGTGCTAGCGCCTGCTCAGTTGTTCCTTTTCCTGGCCTACCTACTTTTTGGGGCCTCATTGGGACTGGACACTTCGACTCCGGCTCAGCCACCCAGACAGACGTCCGTCACCCGACGCTACACTACTTCTTGAAGGTCCTTGCCAAAAACCTGTTGTGCATGATGGAACCTAACAAGGTTCGGGTCCAAGAGCTAACACTGCTGTACTATTCCGTAAGGGAATTAGTTAAGCTTGACGAAGAGCTCTTTCCTCCACCGATGACCGATCATCAGGTGAACATGGGGGCTATATTTGCGGAGCACCTGGCGACCACGAAGGATAAACCATTCAAGGGTTCTGGCTCGAAGAGGGAGACGATAGGGAGCCTCTTGACGGTTCTATCCATGAAATAAACCCTGCACTTTTGGTCTTTCCCACATGATCGTAGAAGACATTTTCATTAACATTAGTAAGGCACATCTTATTCTTCTTGAGATCACAAACTACCCCTACTGTAGCCATAAAGTCTCTTCCAAAGATAAGAGAAGATTCTCGACCTGATTTGCTTCCCAAAACATGAAAGTCCACAGGAACAATGCATTCACCTATCTCTACTTTAACATTCTTGATCATGCCTGCTGAGTTTACCTTGGAGTTATCCGCAAAGGTGAAACTATCTTGATAAGGTTCCACCTTTAATCCTAGCAGTTCGGCAGTGTCCTTGGCCATGATGCTGACTGCAGATCCAGTATCACAGAGGGCGTATGGGAAATTAGTGTCATGTATACAACAGGGAGTCAGAAACTTCCCAGGGTCTTATTCCTTCTTCAGTGTCTTCTTGGATTTACGGCTGACCATATTAAACAGCAACTCAATGTCCTTATCCGTCTCCTTGCTCTCTCTGAAGAAATTACCAAGTTTTTACTGGTGATATGCATCCTCAAAAGACATATCCTTAGGGACCATCTTCACTCTCTTTTGAAATCCATTAAGTTCAGCCTTGTTAGCTTCTCTCCTGAGGTGTTTGGGAACATAGGATTCTCTAGATATCACTCTCTTCTTTGGACTTCTTTCTTTTGCTGCATGCTTGTCCATGACAGATTTATGTTCATCCAGCCGGTGTCGATCGATATATGGTTTGTACCGTCGACGATACTGTTAACGAAAGAGGTTTCAGCTGGAATCAATTGTCCTTGTTCTGGTGCATCGACATCATGTTGATTGGTGTTCATTGTTGACCTTTCTGATGAGCGGTGTGCATTATGGCTTGACATGGGAGGGTGTCGATCGATGCTCGGCTGCTGTTGTCGATCGTTGGTCGCCCGTTGAGGTCGACCGATGTCGTCATGTTGGTGTCGATCGACGGCGTCCGTTTAAACACAATACGGGTTGGGAAGATGCGGTTGTTGTGTGGCAAAGTGTGAGTGGCTCTGAATTTTCACCATTCCTACGTACTCCTCTATGGGTGTCGATCGATGCTCATCTGATGGTCTCGACCGACACCAGTGCGAGCTGCCAAAGGTCATAGAATTTTCGACTAGAAAAGCACCCTTTTACAGCTTCTCATGCTCGATTACTTCCCCAAATTTATTATCTAAGATGGCATCAACCTGGTGTGTCTTGCTCTCCCCAGCTATCCCTTTAACTAGAGCTTCTTGCCTCTTCACAGCTTCTGTTGTCTGAGAATTATGGGTGTTTAGCATCCTGACATGGGTGTTCATGGCTTCTAATTTTCCATTCAGCTCTTTGTGGATAGAATCCAACCTCAGATTTAAGTATGCGCTCATCTTCTGTTGAATTTCTATGGCTTGTCCCATCATAAATTTCATCCTCTGAATATGGTCCTGAAAACATATTTCATTTATACGATTCACGTCCTGTTCTGCAGCATGTTCCACCAATGAGACATCATGTACAAAATCAGTTTTGTCCTCGACCTCAATGATCTTGTCATTATTTGTATCACCTGATGGCATTCTATGAGTATCCATATTCCTGATATTGTTGCTAGACACAAAGTTCTGAATCAGTCTCTTAGCTTCCTCTTGAGTCCTAATTCCAAAGTTCCCTTCGCTTGCCTGATCCAACATTATATGATACTGTGCATGTGACACCCCCGATCTGGTCTAAGTACAAGTTGACTCGACCGGTCGTGCAACAATCAAACAAGAACATGCACAGCCAATCACTAGTAACTTAAACCAAACCGAGAGGACACAATGTGTACCTCAACGATTAACCCGAAATTCCCGGAATAAATCCAGGTACCTTAGGCCAATCGCCTAAGTCAACATATCCTATTAGGTACCAACCGAGGCTTTTCAACCCGACTGAGTAATACCAAATAGTTAGTTCGTCCGGACAAGGACTAATATCATATGGAACTCGTACTTAAAGAAAACTCTTTAATACATTATATAATATTCTTTCAAAACCATCTTACAAAATATTAATGATTAACCTCGAGGTTTTTGGTCAGCAAACTTTATACATAGGATATATCAAAACTACTTTGCAAGGATAAGAAAACTACCACTAGCTAATGTTGTTCTTTCCCGTCGTAGAGTAAAAGTCTCCCGCCTAATGATTATCTGCATCAGAAATGAGTCATGAGTAACAATTTTACTCAGTCAGTCTAATCCCGCATCCCAAACACATATTAATAGTATCCCGAGTAGTCGACACCATTTGAATACAGTGGAAATATATTCCATAATTATTATATATAAGGCCTATCATTCCATCGATGTGAATCATATCATAAACATCACCTTCAAAACACCCGCCATTCACTCATATGTAATATATATATTTATATATACTAAACCCGAAAAACCACCAAGGCTAACCGAGCCTAGCTGGAAAAATAAATATAACCATCATCTCAATTAGATGAGTGAATGGCGGGTGTTGTGGAGGTGATGTTTATGATATGATTCACATCGATGGAATGATAGGCCTTATATATAATAATTATGGAATATATTTTCACTGTATTCAAATGGTGTCGACTGCTCGGGATACTATTAATATTTGTTGGGGATGCGGGATTAGACTCACTGAGTAAACTTGTTACTCATGACTCATTTCTGATGCAGGTAATCATTAGGCGGGAGACCTTTACTCTACGACGGGAAGGAACAACATTAGCCAGCGGTAGTTTTCTTATCCTTGCAAAGTAGTTTTGATATATCCTATGTATAAAGTTTGCTGACCAAAAACCTCGAGGTTAATCATTAATATTTTGTAAGATGGTTTTGAAAGAACATTATATAATGTATCAAAGAGTTTTCTTTAAGTACGAGTTCCATATGATATTAGTCCTTGTCCGGACGAACTAACTATTTGGTATTACTCAGTCGGGTTGAAAAGCCTCGGTTTATACCTAATAGGATATGTGGACTTAGGCGATTGGCCTAAGGTACCTGGATTTATTCCGGGAACTTTGGGTTAATCGTTGAGGTACTCATTGTGGCCTCTCGGTTTGGTTTAAGTTACTAATGATTGGCTGTGCATGTTCTTGTTTGATTGTTCCACGACCGGTCGAGTCAACTTGTACTTAGACCAGATCGGGGGTGTCACAAAGGTGGTATCAGAGCATGGTTATACGATGCTAGATTGGGACTTGTTTCAAATGTTTTTCGAGTCAAAATGAGTCGCAAGGATAACCAGCCGCATATTCCTAAGTTATCCTTGCGAATCAATATTTTGATCGAAAAACATTTGAAACAAGTCCCATCTAGCATCGTTATAACCATGCTCTGATACCACCTTTGTGACACCACCCGATCTGGTCTAAGTACAAGTTGACTCGACCGGGGGTGTCACAAAGGTGGTATCAGAGCATGGTTATACGATGCTAGATTGGGACTTGTTTCAAAATGTTTTTTCGAGTCAAAGAATGCAGTCTACTAAGAGTATAATACTATGTTCTTAATGCTTTGCTGGTTATCCTTTGTACTTAGGCAGATCGGGGGGTGTCACAAAGGTTGTTATCAGAGCATGGTTATACGATGCTAGATTGGGACTTTTTTGTTTTTTCGAGTTTAAAATGATCGCAAGGATAACTAGGATATGCTGGCTGGTTCTTCATTTAGGATAGATAGTCATGGGATAGTCCCTTAGCTTAACTTCATAGCAGATGCACACAGCTAAGCTCGACGGGGTGGGTTCGACTTACCAGATTTTGGAATATCAATATCTGCTCGGAGATATAGGAGACATAAGACGACACATCGAACACCGTAAATGGATCTATGTGTTTAATTGATGTCAA
>CAJHQQ010004735.1:0-24295 GCA_905132885.1 Moricandia moricandioides | reverse complement strand
CCGATTTGTTTTCAAACAGATATAAATACCCTAAAACCCTAGTTTTTATTTGATTCTGGTTTTTATCGGAGACTAGACTACTCTTGGTGAAGAAGATTTTGAATCTTGAATCCTTTTTATTAATCTGATATTGATTCATCTTTTTATTCTTGTTCATTGTCAATGATTTACTCTGATTCATCATTTGTTTTTGAGTTCATCATGTCTGCCAATGAGTAGTCATTTGTAGGATCCATGGGTTAGGGTGATCTAGGGTGATTAGGTAATAGGTTAGAAGGTTTAATGTTTGATTATTCATGTTCTATGATTATTGCTAGTTTCTAATGCTAGATTAGACTTGATTACTTTAATCTAGATCAATAGGCAATTTGTACCCGAAAGGTGTTCGACGAAATGTCTGAACCAAGTGATAACTCTCTTTACTGGCTTAACCGATGACAATTGATGTTAGGAAAGTTTAGATAGTCAATAGACCCGCTCTTAATGATTTCTTGATTTAATTAGACCAAAGACATTTGATGTCTAGTGATTGAAAGCAAATGAACTTCTATCTTGATTAAGAATTAGTCTAAAGATACGTCTAGACTAGTAGAACTAAGTTGTCTATAGCGTTAACCGTTTATCTTAAGTCCGAGTCACCCAAAGTCAAAGCCCTTGCCCATGGTTTCTCGTTTTTCCCATTCATTTATAATCCTAGTTTCGCATTGTGTTATTTGGTTACTTCACCCCATATCAAATATTGATTGCACTTAGATTAAGTTTATACTTGCATTCTCATTGCATCATGTTCGCTTAGGATTGGATTGACACTCATCTATACTACTTTGATTAGGATAGAGTAAAATCTTTTATCAATTTTGTGGTGTGGTGGTGAATGCCAAGCTTTGTTCGACTTTGGGTGTCGCATTCCTTGTGTGGCAGGAAATCGCGCAACATTAGTCACATAAGAATGAGTTCGAAGACGAGATCAGATTTGGTCGTGCAGCATAAATGGTGATTTTCAAGTCGCATGTCATTTATCAAGATGTTTCAATGCTGGTGGAAAACGTGGACATGTTAGGTAAATGCTACATATGAATCCTTAGAATGGACTTATTGCGCATTACCGAGTTAACGTGGATTGCAAAAGATGGCAAGTTAGATTGAATGGGAAAAAGAGAAGCTGATATTTCAAGGAATGAAGAAATGATTTGAGATTTCAGTAGCATCAGAAATAAGAACGAAATAGATGGTGAAGAACGGTGCAAAGTAATTTGAGGACCATCGCGGATGCGAGAGATTAGCAAGGAGAGATGTTGATCAAAACTTCAATGCGATAGAGTGACTATGAAAGCAAAACGTTTTTATGGAAGTTGAGCAAGTGCAGTTTTAGAACATGAGCATTGGGTTCTTAGGATATTTGGCGCCCAAAGGAAGAGTGGTGCGAATCGAAGAAAGGTCACGACCACTACAATTTTCCGTGGACAAAGGATACAATAAAGATCCGAAACTCCGTTCGGATTAGTGGGTAAGAATTGACAACTTGTAAAAGGTGTTTTAAGTGGTTGATTTATTGAATGGGTTGACGGAAAAAGCTGTTGAGTATAGTGAGCGAGACAATGCAAGGGAAGTTATGTGGTTCCGAAAGTGCGGCGGATGGGTATGGCAGTGATAGTACCATCCATGTAAGAATTCTTATGCATTGACTCATCCAAGATCTGACTTTGGTGTTTCAATTTTTTAAATAATTTGATAGCATCTATTTGTTTTGACGGTTGACGATGCAGAAGGGTTGAATGAGCTGTTGAGAATGTTGCGAGTTAATGTCGTGACATATGAGATGAGTGCACGGAGTGGGGAAGCATTTATCAAGTTCACTTACGGGCTCTGATCAGAGTAGCGCATGGAAGCGTGGTGAAGTACAAGAAGTCAAGGATAAGACTGCAATTTCAGCCGAAGATGAACCAAGACAAAGAAGATGAATTGAGATAGTCATGGACTATGATCTAGTGGCAGATGCGATTAGTCACACTAAGGCAAGTGTTTTGGTAGAGAAAGAAGTGGAACAACTGATTATAATGGTTGAAATGCTCCAAGTAAAGAAGTATTAATTTAAGTAGTTTCTAGGGGTGGATGAAAGTCTGATATAACAACTGATGAAACCAGATCATTAGACACCAAGTGGGTTACTGCAAGTTACCAATGTTCGAGTGGAAGGGGAGTTTAATCATAATGGATTTTTGTGAATGGACTATCCATGAATAACAAATATTTAGGGATCACTACGGATTATAGTGGTCTATTTAAGTAAATATACATATTTCAATTCAAGAGAGTATGTGGTGGATAAATGTGCTTAGTTGGGAACCAGATGGTGAGACTTCATTAAGTTTTGTTAGCACCATGCAGACCGGATGAAAGTTTATGTTCAGATTTTGGATGGGATTTCCAAAAATCATTGAGCATAGAGTGCACTTGTCATAAACTGGAGAATACATGTCATCATTTTTATTTGTAACATTCTTAAAATTCAAGCTGGGAGAGAATTTGTTTTTGGAATCAGCAACATGTGGAATCAAAGTGGGAAAAAAAAACTACTGCTTAAAGTGACGAAGGAAATGTGGGATGGTGGAAACCAAAGATCAGTCTTAGAAAATGTTAAGTTACGTGTAAGAAAGGTATGAGCCATGCTCCAGAGTCGCTAGATGTTCATCAGTTGGTCGAGGCTAAATTAGAGGACGAATTTCGTTTAAGTGGGGGAGAGTTGTAACGACTCGCTCCCGGAGTATTTTTAAATTCGAAAGAAATAAATAGCGAAAGGTTTAGTTGTACAAGGAGCATATTTTTCTAAGTGTGGAAACACTTGTATTCATGAGGGTTGGAAGAATGAACCACATTTTTGACTAAGTGTCGGATGTTCGGTAAACACATAGAGCGATCAAAGTCTAAGCAAGGGAATTACAGATTACCAATTTAGATATGGAAAGTTTGGCTGTCAGAGAATGCGGGTCCCAAGTAAGGCAAGTTTGATCAGGTGCAAATGACGATATTATATGAAAAGATGATTAGGTCTACGGGAGTCAAATAAAGCAATAAGCGTAGATATTCTTGGAGCCATTGATGATAAGTTTGATTAAGCTAAATAAGGAACAAAACTTAATGGCCGGCTTGGTGAGAAAGTCCTAAAATAAGTATAAAAGGAGACCTTCAGCCTTCATTCTCACTCAACTCATAAAGAGAGAAGCCAGAGCATGAACGAAGTTCTAGAGAGAAGGTTTCGAGAAGAAGGATCGAACAAGGAGGAGAGGAGGAGTTCTTCGCCAGTAGACGCATGAAGGTTCAGAGTCTTCGATCTTTTAAGATCAACCGAGGTGAGGACGTGATTCGTGGCAGCTTAATAGTTAGTATTTTTACCATAGTTGGATTGTTAGGATGAAGATTATGCGCTAGATGAATCGTTTATGGAAAGTTTGTTCTTTGTTTTTCTAGATAGTTCTCAAGGATCAAAGAACGTTCATACATTCATAGGATATTTGCATGTTAGATTGCATGAAATGAGGTTATGTTTAATTGAGATGTTTACGTGAAATATTTAGAGTTGATCCTACAAGGATTGGAATGTTAGGTTGAAATGTCATAGAAACATATTGAGAATTGAAGTAATTTTAGGAAAGTACGAGATTAGAAGAACGTGATTAAGCTAAGGAAGAAAAATATGTTTTGGCTTCGGGCCGCAAAGATGTTATGATCATGTTTTGGCTTCGGGCCGTGTACGTTGGCTTCGGCCGTTATGGACCTTCGGGTCGCAAGTTGGCTTCGGCGGCAGGTTGGCTACATCCGTAATGGACCGACGGGTCGCAGGTTTGGCTTCGGCCGCAGGTTTGGCTACGGCCGGAAATTTGGCTTCGGCCGCATGTTTGGTTCCGGCCGCAAGTTTGGCTTCGGCCACAGGTTTGGCTACGGCCGCAGGTTCGGCTATGACCGCATGTTGATGGACCTTCGGGTCGGAGTGTTAGGAAATGCTAAAGTAAAGAAATGATAGAAATGGATGTTAGGTTGTTAGTTTTTGAATGCATAAAAAGGAATCAGTAATAAGGAAGAAAATTGGCTAAGTAAGAAATGAATTGCTAGGTTGATAGATTGGAAATCGCTAGGTTGTTAGAATGGAATAAGGAATTTGATTGTTTGATTATTGAGTTGCATGTGGGCGGTTTTGAGTATCCTCACTGAGTAATTTTGTATACTCATGCCTCCTCTTGCGGATGCAGTTAAGGTTGACTGTGTGGACCGGAGCGCGGGACGATGAAGACCATCGGGACGGGGTATTTTGAACATGAGTAATGTTTTGGAAGTTTTATAAAGATCTTTACTTAGAATTTTCAACGTGTTTTTCAAAGATTTTCGGGTTGGGGTGTTTCATATTCACTCTCTTTGAACAAAAAAAGCAAATAACCTAAACTTTATCAAATAAGCACAAAAAGACAAAAACTTCTCCATATATTTCTCAAGATCCAAAGATGTGTCCTCAAAATAGTAACTGAAGATGTCAAACTCCACGTGGCACTCCTCCAGAAGATAGAAAGCAACGTGGTAGTATCCGCGAAATCCTCTCCTGAGTACCGGGAAACAGTAGACTTTCTCTGCTCTTCACTCAAATCTTTAGCTCTATAAACAAAGAAATCTCCTCCAGAAACCAATAGAAGAAAACGAACTTTTTTTTTGTAGAAATGAGAATCACAGAAGAGAGAAGAAGCTTGTTGATTTCAATACTGATGGTGTTGTTCTTCTTCAACACTCGCCATCTTCAGATTATGAGTTGCACTTTGCAAACGACGAACTGTACAGACCAAGACAGAAAATTATTGGAGTTTCCGTTAAATTTGGAGTATCTTGAAGCTGAGTTTTTCTTGTTCGGAGCATTAGGATTTGGCCTTGATAAAGTCGCACCAAATTTAACGATCGGAGGGCCAAGTCCTATTGGAGCTCAGATAGCTAATCTTGATCGTCTGACTAGAGATATTGTTTTGCAATTTGCTTGGCAAGAGGTTGGCCACTTGAGGTAAAATTTTCTTTGAGTTCTTAGTGGGTGTACAGTTTAGTGTTGTGATCATATGAGATTCTTGTAAATCGATAATTAACTATTTATAGGTATTAGGGAGGTAAAAATCACTTTGCGATGATATAGAGAAGTAAAAATTAAAAATCACAGGGCAATCAAGAAAACGGTGAAAGGATTTGCAAGGCCGCTTCTTGATTTAAGTAAAAAATCATTTGCGAAAGTGATGGATGATGCATTCGGACGAAAATTTCTTCCACCATTTGATCCTTATGCCAATTCTGATAATTATCTCATTGCTTCATATTTGGTCCCTTATGTTGGTCTCACCGGCTACGTTGGCGCAAGCCCGAAACTGCAATGTCCCGCGTCAAGGAAGGTAACAGAACTAAGCTACTCTCTTCTACTGGTATATGTAATCTAATCTTATAACTATAAATATAGGGTGTGAATTGGTTTTTAAATTCCATATTGCGAAAAAGATGAAATTTTAGTTTCTAACATCATGATTACGTTTCATCACACATTCACATCAATATTTTTAGATTGAATTTCAATGATTTATGTAGATAATAAAGCTCGCAAATTTTCGTTGATGTCTAAAGTTTTATCAAATGATTTTTTTTTTACATATAATGCTTAATATATTCAAATCTTCTATTGGAAAGAAATGAGTAATGTAACCGGTGGTTACAGGTAGTGATGAGTTATTTATTTTATCAAAAAATTCTGAAAATTTCTACATTATATATATTTAATGTTAATTACGCAAACGTTTTGCAGTTAGTAGCCGGACTTTTGGGAGTAGAATCAGGCCAGGACGCGGTGATAAGAACAATGTTATATGCAAGGGCTAAACACATAGTCCATCCTTATGGTGTCTCGGTTGCAGCTTTCACGGATAGGATTTCGGATCTAAGGAACAAACTGGGGAAAATGGGTGTGAAAGATGAGGGGTTGGTTGTGCCCAAAGCCATGGGTGCGGAGAGACAAGTGGCTGGGAATGTATTGGTTGGTGATAAGATGTCGCTTGCGTTTGATCGCACTCCGGAGGAAATTCTACGGATTGTGTATGGAAGTGGAAATGAAAGTGTTCCCGGTGGATTTTTCCCGAAAGGAGCTGCTGGAGAAATTGCTAAATCTTATTTGGATTAACGATGGTGTTGTTGGGAATGAGGTTTAGTGTTAGGTGGAGTTTAATTTCCTTTGCAGTTGTTAGTTTTTTGAGTTTTATGAGGGGTTTAAAAAACAATTTTCGTACTAATGTAATAAATGATGTGAGGGATCAACTTTCACGTTAAACAATGTAATAATTATCAAAACGATTACCTATGAGTCTCATCTTCTTTTCCTCTCTCTAAATTCTCTAACATCTCACTAGAACCTCCAAACTTTACATTGTGATTTGGTGGCTGGGTGATGTAGCGAAAGCTACGTATAACACAAATAACATATTGATTTTTAGAATACTACATAGAAAACGTTGACTTGTTGAGAGTTTAGCTATATCCGAAAACAAGGTAAAAGAGATAATTCTCTCTGTACTTGTTTAAAACATCAAATGCTGCTTTACAATAACACCTAACAATCTAGTTAAGTAAATGACACAAAACCCTAATCTAGTTAAAACGTAAAAAGCCCAAAACAACATCAAAGCCCATAATTAGTACAGCATTCACGTGAACCCCTAATCTAACGTGATGCAACTGAAGACATGATTTAGTTGTTTAAATCGGGTGCATCAGTCCCTCCGACGACGGAAAAGTTTGAACTCGAATACTGTCTCTTTAAATATGCTAGTACAGGGATATACTCATCAAACTTCCAATCTAAATCTGTATTCAAGCAGTCATCATCTTGTAAGAGGCAAGAGCTGTTTTACTGAATTGCTTTCTTATTGCTTGAATAATAAACGAGAACAAATGCTCTGTCTTATAGATCAGAGGCTTGTTGAACAATAGGAACAGATATAACAAACTACTAACGTCCTACAAGTTAGGAAACGTTTATTGACTCAGAAACAAATTGAAAAACTCCTAAAGATTCGGAAGACTCAGCAATCTTATCCTTCAATCCTTCCCCTAAACTGGAAACACACCACTCCAGTTTACTCTTCTTTCAGTCCAACTCCCATCTTCTTCCTCAATCTCTCGAACACTTCTAGTTTCACCGGTTTGGTCATGATGTCTGACAGTTGTTCTTGAGTTGAACAGTACTCCAAAGTGATTATCTCATCATTCACAAGCTCGCGTAAAAAACTGCTACCTCACATGGATGTGTTTGCTTCTTCCGTGTAAGACAAGGTTCTTTGAAAGCTTGATGGTAGAGCTGTTATCACACATCAGAGTTGTCCCTTTTCCTTGATCAAAGCCAATCTCCTCAAGCACATTTCGCAACCACACTGCTTGACATGCTCCATAGGCTGCTGCAACATACTCGGCTTCTGTAGTTGAGAGAGTAACAATAGGTTGCTTCTTGGACGCCCAAGAAATGGCTCCTTTTCCCAACATGAAAGTGTACCCCGAAGTGCTTCTCCTATCATCAACATCTCCTGCGTAATCACTGTCCACATACCCAACCAACCGCTCCTCTTTACCATGATGATACTGTATTCCAAAGCCAATGGTTCCTTGCACATATCTCAGTATCCGTTTATCAGCCATCAAGTGTTGCTCTCTAGGGTTCTCCATATATCTACTCACCAAGTTCACTGAGTAAATAAGATCAGGACGAGTTACAGTCAAGTACCTTAGACTCCCAACCATTTGTTTGAATGATGTCGGATCCACCTCTGACCCGCCTCCTTCTTTAGTCAGCTTAGTACCTGTAACAACTGGATTCAGAACATGATTGCAGTTCTCCATACCGTACTTCTTCAACATTTCAACCGCATATTTTCTTTGAGTGATGAAGATTCATGCTGCATCTTGTATTACTTCCACACCAAGAAAGTATCTCATCATCCCTAAATCAGTCATCGCGAATTCTCCTCCATGGTTGCCTTAAAATGTTTGAGCATAGAATCTGAGTCACTTGTTTAGATAAGGTCGTCTACATACAAACTTACTATCAGCACGCTTCCTCCTTAATGAACAAAGTATGTTCACAGTAACATCTTACGAAGCCTTTGCTCATGAAGTACGCCTCTATTATGCTGTACCAGGCTCTAGGCGCTTGCCTAAGTCCGTACAACGCCTTTCTAAGCTTGTAGACCTTCCCTCTATCTTTCTCAACTTCAAAGTCCCTTGGCTGCTCCACATACACATCCTCATTGAGCTCGCCATGAAGGAATGCGCTCTTTACATCTAGCTGCAACACCTTCCATCTTCTTTGCGCAACTAACCCAAGAACGAGTCTGATTGTATCCCACCTCGCAACTGGTACAAACACTTCATGAAAGTCTACTCCATGTGTTTGATGAAAGCCCTTTGCGACCAGCCTTGCCTTGAATTTGTCTACTTCACCTCTCTCATTCAGTTTGGTTTTGAAAACCCATTTCACTCCTATCACTTTAGCACCGTCAGGCAGATCAACGAGCTCCCAAGTGTTGTTATCTTCTATGGCTTTGATTTCTACCTCCATTGCATCTCTCCATCTCTCATATATGACAACTTCTTCAAACTTCTCTGGATCTTCTTCTGAATTATACATCGCAACGACTCCTCCACTTCTTCAACTTCCCCATAAATAAACCTCTACCTTCACACATATAGTCCTTCATCCATGCAGGCTTCAGTACACTTCTCCCGGTTCTTCTCCTACTCGGTTCTGCTACCTCTGTTTCTACAGCATGATGAACCGGCTCTTCTTGAGTTCCATTGTTGCCTTTGTTTTCACCGTGGATGATTGGTTCATCATGTTCCCCTTCATCATCACTGTTTCTTTCTTCTTCCTCTCCAAACACTTTGATCAGCTTCTCTGCGTCGCTCTTCTCCCACTCCCATGGCTTACCTTCATCAAATTTACCATCTTTGCTGATGATGATCTTACTTGTATCGGGGTTGTAGAGGCGATAGGCTTTCGACTCCTTATTCACTCCAAACATCACGCACTTGATACTCTTTTCCTCTAGTTTTGTCCTCTTCTCGTAAGGCACCATGGCAAAAGCAACACAACCAAATACACGCAGGTGCTCCACTGTTGGTTTGTGCTTGATCCATCGTTCCGTAGGAGTAACATCTCCTAAGATCATTGTCGGAGATCGATTGAGAATGTGCACAGCGTACTGCACCGCTTCTGGCCAGAACCTATGAGGAACTTGCATCCCAAACAACATGCACCTCACCATTTTCATCAAGCTTCTATTCTTTCTTTCGGCAACGCCGTTTTGTTGTGGCGTATAATCTGTAGTAAGCTGACGTTTGATTCCCACTTCAGTGCAAAAAATCTTGAAATACCTTGGAGTTGTACTCTCCTCCTCGATCAGTCCTAAGACACACCAGTATTTCCCCAGCTTCTCTTTCTGCTGCAGCTTGAACACCTTGAAGACCTTGAATGCTTCAGACTTCTCAGACAGAAAGTAGGTCCAGCATTTTCGGCTATGATCATCGATGAAGTTGATGATGTATCTCTTGCCACCTTCTGAGGTAGGATAAATTGGTCCACAAATGTCACTGTGTACCAATTCTAGCACACGACTTGTCTTCCATTCGCTATGCTTCGGAATGCTAGTACGAAATTGTTTACCTTTCATACAGATCTCACAGACTCCTCCTCCATTCATGAACTTTGGTAAGCCGTGAACCATTTCCTTCTCTGAGAGAGTTGCCAAGCTCCTTTGATTCAGATGTCCAAACCTTCTATGCCACACTTCCTCCATGTCTAACACCGGACTCTACAACTGATTCATCACTAGCCCTTTTGCTTCACGAGTGATTGCTTTAATCACAAACATCCTGTTTGTGGTCATCGTTGAATGCATGATCACCCTCCTCTGTTGCTTATGCCAGATCTCACAGACATCGTCTTCTATGTTGATCTTCAAGCCTTTCTGCTGGAGTTGTCCTACACTGAGAAGGTTGTTTCTCAGCCCCGGTACATAGTAGACAGAAGAGATGACTTGAGTTAATCCATTGATCTCAAGTCGCAGGTTACCCTTTCCCTCCACCTGCATCTTCCTGTCATCTCCAAGTTTCACATGTTGACGGAACTGATTGTCAAATGTGATGAACCACTCCTTAACTCCACACATATGGTTACTGCAACCAGAGTCTAAGTACCACACATGCTCAATCTCTTCTTCTACTTGAACCATGAGCAATACATTTTCTTCTAACTCAGCATAGTTGGCAGATCTTTCCCATGTAGGACACTCATTTTTGTAGTGTCTCATTTTATGACACTTGAAGCACTCGATGCTGCTCTTGTCAAAGCTTGCATTGCCTCAGTCGTATCCTCCTCTGCCTCGGTTCTGAGACTGACCTCCTCTTGCTTGATAATTTCTTCCTCGTCCTCATCCATCTTCCATCCTTAACGCCTGATCCTCCACAACATGTTTGATCAGATTCTGCTAGTGTACGAGAAGAGAGCTTTGAAGTTCATCTACCGACAGCATCTTGATGTCTTTCAATTCCTCTATGCCACACACAATGTAGGTGAACTTCTCCACTAGAGTTCTGAGAATCTTCTCCACAATCTTGTCATCAGGCATGTCCTCACCAAGGTTTCACATATCATTTGAAACAACCATGACACGAGAGAAGTAGCCTGTTATCGTGTCTCCATCCTTCATCTCCAACACCTCAAAGTTCTTGCGAAGTCTCTGCAATTGTGCGCTCTGCACTCTCTTGTTTCCTTGGTACTTAATCTTCATTGAATCCCAGATCTCCTTGGCACTATCCTTCTTCACAATTGTTTTCAGGATTGTCTTGTCGATTGACGCAAAAAGGTAGTTCTTCACTTTGAGATCTTTAAGCTTCTGCTCCGCTATCTCACTCCTCTGAGCTCCTGTGAGAACCACATTCCTCTCTTGCTGCGTGATCCCAACTTCAACAAGTTCCCACCACTCCTTTGATCTTAACAAATTCTCCATGAGCATTGCCCAATGCTCATAGTCACCAGCAAACTTTGGGATGTTAAGCGATGAGTCTTTGTCTCCCATCTCTCTCTTTTCTCACTGTGTTTTTGAAATAAGAAGGCTCTGATTGTAAGAGGCAAGAGCTGTTTTACTGAATTGCTTTCTTATTGCTTGAATAATAAACGAGAACAAATGCTTTGTCTTATAGATCAGAGGCTTGCTGAACAATAGGAACAGAAATAACAAACTACTAACTCACGTCCTACAAGTTAGGAAACGTTTATTGACTCAGAAACAAATTGAAAAACTCCTAAAATTTCAGAAGACTCGTCAATCTTATCCTTCACATCTTCCCCAAATAAAAACGTTTAGATAGGGTTATGAGTTTCTTCAAAAGTTCCATCAAGAAGATGAAGTCAATCACCAAAACATCATCATCATAGATCAGATCTCCAACAATTTCTCCAAATTCTTCACATAAATCTTCAGATGAAACAAATGAATAATCCATAAAATAGCATATACCTTCAAGTAAAATGTTGTCTGGAAACAGAATGGAACTTTGATTAAGAAATCAAAGTGCGCTCTAATACCAATTGATGTAGGGACGTATAACACAAATAATCTATTAATTTTTAGAATACCTAAAAGAAGTTGTCTTGAGATCGTTGAGAGTCTAGCTCTATCCAAGAACAAAGTAAAAGATATAATTCTTTCTCTCTGTATTTTATTAAAACATCAAATGCTGATGTACAATAACAATCTACTTAAATAAAAGACACGACAAAATCCTAACCTAGTTAAAACTTAAAGATCCCAAAATAACGTCAAAGCCCATAATTATTACAGCATTCACGTGAACATAATCTAACGTGATGGAACTTAAGACATGATTTTGTTGTTAAGATGCGCTGCATCACCGGCGGATTACTACCGTTGGTCACCTACAAGTTATTTTTTGTTTTGTTTTACATGTCTTTTTTAGCTAGTTTGACTATGATTCGAATCCGTTTCCCGCGATGTCCGGTGTTACATCCTAATAGTTTTGGTTTATAAAGTTTGTTTTTATTTCTCGTCTTTGCATGCGAGAATCCAACTTTCGGACTTGTTCTGAAAAGTGTAAAAAGCCGGTAGTAACTCTTGCTCTCATTGTACGGGTTACTTTGAGTAAAGTTGCTTTGTGACAGATTCAACAAGATTTTCAGATTGTTGAGTTCTTAAGCTTGAAAACTTGGGGATTTTCGTCACCTTAAAATACGTTTATGAAGAAAGCCAATTCTCAACCATCTTTGGGTTGTAACTAGTCCAATGAGGCTTGTACCGATCTTTATTTACGAAGAAAAGCAAAACACACTAAGGCAATTCGAAGGAAGATCTTAGAATGGACACGGTGAATGATCAGGAAACCTAAGGGGACAATGAGTCAGGTGAAATGAGAAGAATCCTCGAACGGATCGTGTAACCCGTCCAGTATTTTTTTCCCACTTGCTTCGGGTGGGATCTTTGAAGAACCTCCGGCGTTAGCCCCCGAGTTGATGCGTTCGCCGGACGTAGAAGGTCAAGTTTGGGAGAATGTTAAAGGAACTTGGTCGACTACCGATAGTGTGAAGAAGTTCCTGAGGGAGTGTGGAGCTTTGGGAGTGACTTTTCTCATTCCCACGTACGAGTAGAGAACATGGTCCCCTCCAGTGGGGTATCAGTGCGTGTATGAGTCGTTCTTCCAAGGCGACACGAAGCTATGGTTCCCAATTCCCGACTTATTACATCGTATGCTTTTTGTCGTGATGTCGCGATCAGTCAATTTTCAAAAGGATCTTTCGGTATCGCGGTCGCGATGATGATCTTGGCTGCTGAGATTGACATCTCGATGAGTGTTCAGGTGTTTGAACAACCGACCTTTGTAAAGCCAATACCGGAAGGTTTATTCTTGGTGAAAATGCGGCTGAACTACAATATCTTCACTGGTCATCCAAATAAAACGCCGCACTAGAAGCGTTATTACTTCTTTGTTAAGGCCAACAAGTCGGAATTTGAGAAACCACCGAAAAATGACTTCCGAGTTCTTCAGAATTATAGAATCGGTAGATCTCTGTTGTTGACAGCCTATTTTTTTGCTTCCGATCCTAATCGTCTTTTTTTTTTGCATTAACTCATCCAAACACAATCGCATATCCAGAGAAGTTTTTCGAGAACGCTCCGGAAATCGCAGCACTTATCCACCAACGTTGGCCGGATATAAGCCACGAGAGGATTCATTGTTTTCTGAGTCGGATCGCGAAAGGTAACTTTTCTCCCTCCATCGATCCTTCAGTGCTTTTAGTAGGTTAACTTACGTCCTCGTTGTTCCGTTTTATTTAGGCGATTGGGCATCTAACCTTACGTGCCTAGTTGTCCCCGGTAAAAAACGACTACAACTTTTCTTGGGAAAAGAATAACGGTTAATCAGGAGAGCTAGAGAGATGAAGGAAGTTCCTGACTTAAGTGCTATCCTTGGAAGCCAATTGAATCTTCTGGGAAACAATCCGATGGCCGCGGTTGACAGGATGGATTTGGGAGTCTGGCAGATGTGGACCCTCCGCTTGAAGTGATTCCTGGCATAGCCAATGCGGAAGATGGGGAAACAATCCCGAGCCCGAGAATCCCAAGCCAAGAATAAAGGAAAAAAAGACCAAGGAGAGACCATTCTTTCACAGAGGAGAACACCTTTGTCGAAGGCAAAGGGAAATCTTCTGAGAATCATGAAGAGGGACACTCTGAGGGTCGTCGTTAGAAGAAAAAAGAAGAAAGCGGCCGAGAAGAAGCAGGAGGTAGAGGTCAAGGAAACGACATTTTACTACAAGGAGGCAGCCGGCATGCTGCCCATACTGAAGGGCATTTGGACGCAACTGCTTTGGGGGAACAAGGTACTTCTCCCAATGTTCCGCTTAAGTGGAGGTGAACAGGACATGTCGGATCCTGGAGATCCAAGCGGTATTTATGCGGTCATCAATACCGTCGAGAAAGGTATTCCTCCTTTGGTTGAAGGTTTTTTCCCTTAGGTCACTCCGCAAATGTCTAGGAGTGGAGGCCCCGTTTTTAGAAAGCCTCGGGTCGAGTTTCCTAATCGGGTAGAGTTCAAATATGATGGAGATATGCTCCTCGTTTTTGCTCCAGCTAAGTGCACGGATTTGGTCCGCCATATTAGGGGTGTGCCGAATGACATGCCTGCCATAGATGACCTAGTGTTCAAGGACGCCTACATTGATGCTGCGTGGATCAAGCAATTGGTAAGAATTTGCGCTTCATTCTCTCGTTGTTTTTGCTGTGGAAGCTTAACTAATGTTTCACTTTGTGCAGAGTGACGGGGGTATAAATTTTGTCTTTGAGAAGTACGACACTGCCTTGAAGCAGACGCTTGCTCAGATAAGAATGGCCGAGTATATGGTTCGGGCCAAGGATGCCTATGTCCTTCACAATAGGAAGGAGTTTAAAGAGGTTTCCAACACAGCCATTGCGGATAGAGAACGAGCGTTCTCTAGGAGGAAGGCTCAGACAAAGAAGATGGAAATCTGAGGTTAGAGTTGGAATCTTCTCAGTCGGTGACAAAGGAGCTGGACCGAGAAAAGGCTGTGCTGGAATAGGAGAAGGCTGATATGCAGCGAGAGAATACTGTCGCTACCTTGATGCTGGTTAAAGAGACCACCCGGCTTAAAGACTCTTAGAGATATGAGGTCACTCTAGAAAGGGTTAGGGTGCAGACATCAATGATCGCGAAGTCCAATCGCCGTTTTTGGCAGTATCCGCAACTATCAAAATCGTCGGGATGCCTACGAGACAGTGTGCAACTTAGATGGTCAGGTGTCTGGGACGAGGAAGTGTCTGGAGCTTCTCAGGGAAGGAGGTACGCCTATCTGACACGAAATGATCGACATGTTTGTCTCGCAAGAGAAATAATACGAGCAACAGGCCACCGAGCTTGATGTCGACGAAATCCCTGATGCTGATCTTTCTCTATCTCCCCTCATCCTTGAGTCTAAGTTCCTCAACGAGCATATCTTAGCCGGAATCACTCCATATGGATTGAATGCTGATCTAATTGATCCCGTAAACCGCAGTCAGTCTTCAGGCTCCGAGTAACTTCCTTGACGATCAGTTGAATGGGAAGAATGGGGAATCCTTGTCTGTTGCGGATAATCCTGCCACTCGCGAGGATCCGTTGATCGTGTCGTAAAGGTTGAAGATCCACCTTTATCTTTAGAGAAGCAGGTCGGTACAGTTACTGAGGGCCCAATCGAGATACCTGATTCCCCAGGGAAGGATCAAGACAAAGAGAACCTGAACGAGGAGTTGTTGGACTCGAGGTCAACTGAATCTGGGAATGTGCCTCTTGCTGGAGAGCGGAACGAGGATGTCCCGATAGAGAATCCCCCTGAAGCGGTAGTAGGCACGGTTCAGGATCCTTCGGCGAACGAGTGTGCTGAAGTTGACGATGGCAGTCGAGTCGCGGTTTAACACTCTTTGTTGTTTGTTGTTATTTTACTTAACACTCTTCACTACGGTCCTTTGGTCCTTGTTGTTGTAAAATTTGGATATTTTTATTGTTAACTGACATGGGTGTGTTTATTTATTGCTCTAGCAGGGTATAAATATTCTAAACAATTAACTGTCAAATTAACCCTTAATCCTAACACAAAAACAATACTCTTGCCAAGAGAGCATGTGTAGTACTTAGGGATCAAATCAACATAGAACAATGCCAAACAATAGATTTCTTATTTCTAAAGACTAAGCTAGGTGATTACATATATATTGGTAACAATTAATCAGTTTAAGGAAATATTCCTTATTGGAAGGTGTCGATGCAATATGGAAATATGATAATAATGTAAATATGGAAATATGATAATAGATTAACTAGATGAAAATGTAAATATGCTAGATATAGGGTTTTCAATGAATTATAGGGAATAAGAAGCACGGATATGTAAATATTCTAGAACTCAAATATTAACTATTCTGACCCTTTTAACTCCAACTCTCGTACGCGAGCAAAAGGAAAGACCCTCGATCGACGGTTAAGGCCTGATGTCGATCGATGATGATATCAAAAGGAATCGTGAATGAGATTTGATATGTTCATCAAGCTAATTAGACCAGCTCTTGCATGAACCTAACAACCTAGTTCAATACAGTCTATTCTCGCAAAGAACCTACTCTCATAGTCATCCATGTCCTACTTTCGAGATCCTAGTTAGCTACTCTAGAATGCAAGCATCAAGCACAACTCAATTGATGGATATTAACTTAACCTAGTAATCCTACTTTTGGGATAATCCATGATTGCTATCATTCGACCCTAAATCTAGTTGGTAACTACTCAGACATAATCAAAGTAAGAATAATAATCTGAATATAATGCACAGATAAAATACTGGGGTTCCAATACAAATCTCCCTAAGGAGTTATGAATCTTTTCTCTAAATAAATCCTAAAATTATAATGGAATGCTGGTGCATACAATCTGCCACATGCACACTGCCCAGCCACCACCCTTCTTGTGGCATACATAAAGTATAAATATAAACCTTAAAATCTAGGTCAAAACTCGTCCAGGGGTAATCTTGTAATCTTGTGTTTTGTCTCTAACTTGGGCTTGAAATCGTCTGTTTGCGATTTGGTCATCGATCGATGGCAGATGTGCAAACATCGATCGACCTTGGTCATGTAACGTCTGTCGACACCAAGGTTGTGTCGTTGATTGACAGCAGTCTTCTACTTCGACTCTCCCAATGATCAGCTACAAATTATTCTCCTCTACATGCTCCAAAAGCTCCAAGTATCTCCAAAACGTACCTGGACCTGTAAAGACCTTAAAACATAGTCTCAACACACATAATAGACCCGAAATAGAGCATATAACATGGCCTGGAACTGGTAATAAATATCCTTTTGCTTGTCCTCAAGCAAACAAGCCTGCGAAAGAGATTTTTGAAAAGGGAAGACTCACATAATATCTAAGTATAACTGTCACTCAACTCTATTGCAACCACATCTTATCACGTCAATCACATAGAAACTTTATATACGCTATCCTAGTATAGCAACCAATCCATTCTACCAATAACTTAGCGAATAATAGTCTGACTCGCCCCTCTATTGATTTCATTTCTTTGTATAAAATAAAAGTGCAGGCTTTACCTTGGGAGTATCAATCAAAGAATATATGGACTCTTAACTCTGCAAGTGTCTGAACACACAAGTAGTCTTCTCTGATTCCTTTCCTCTCTCTCTCTTCTCACTTCTTCTCAGTCAATGTCTCCCTTCTATTGAGGGTATCATTTTATTTTTTAATTGACTGAGATATTTAGACAGGTGTCCATGAATCAAGCTCCAATGGTTTTTGCCACCAGATCCTGTTCACTTCTCTTTTTGACCTTTATCTCTTTCTAGGATCATATGAATCAAGCTTTAATGGTTGTAGCCACCAAATCCTTTTGGACTCCCTTTTGTAATTTGAAGGGGAGAGAGAGAGGAATCAGAAGCACACAGACTTTTACCTTCTAGACTTGAAGAAGGAATCCGATCCAAGGTATACCAAATTCCAAAGCAAGCAAATAATGTAAGGATTAATGTTCAAAATAAGCTTTGGTTTCTTCAAACTTTCTAAGCAAGTGAGATATAGTGGCAGGATGATCCACGTTGGTATCTCTAGTAATCTCTGCACACAACCTTCTAAGAATGGTGCTAAAGTGTGGTTAGTCAATAATGAATCTTGTCATAGTCCCCTTCTTGACTCAATAATTTTTTTTTTTTGAGAAACTTATATATATACAGTAAATAAAGCTCAAAACAATAAAATAGCATTAGCGAACCTCCCCCAGACTTAATTTACATTGTCCCCAGTGTAATCCGCCCCGGATTGGTTAGAAAGAATCAAATCATAAGTAAATAGCTTAAGTAAAGAACTCGATACCTCTCTCTGTAAGAGAGTGTCGATCGATGGTAGGCAGGTTTGGTCGATCGATGGTCGCGATCCATTGTTGACCGATAGAGCCTCTATGGTGTCGGTCGATGGTAGCATAAATAGTCTGTAGAAATAAATAGTAGCATAAGTAAAAACTAAGTAAAAAGTTACTAAACAGTGGGTTGCCTCCCACTCAACGCTTGGTTATAGTCTTATGCTCAACGTTTTGAACTTTTTGACTAGAATGGAGGTGGATCAACATTTGGAAAACAAGTGTGTACATCTTATTTGCTCTTCTGAAAACATGTACCAACAAAATTCCTCATTGCGTCATATCTTCTGGCTTTCTCATTCTTTATGATCTCCTTAGTAACCTCCACTGAATGTATTTTCCTTTGTAGATTCTCAATACCGCGCTGTAGCACTCTAAGTCTGGCAGCTGTAGTTTCTGATATATCCTCCAATTTCTGAGAGATATCTTCTTTCATCAGACTCTGAGAAAAAGAAATCTCATTGAACCTGTGTTCTAATTGTTTTTTCAGCTGCGTACTTTTGTCTGTTAAAATCAGTGTCGATCGATGGCATGATGCTGCCGTCGATCGATGTCACTCTATCTGGTCCACTCACATTCTGTCTTTGAACAATATCCAAATATTTCTTCATCTCATCCATGCGTTTAGTCTAACCGGCGAGGCACTTGTCCATAGGATAGTAGACATCATCAAGCTTCATGTAGAAATCATCCAATGACATCTCTTGAAATTTGTAGATCTCATTCACAATATCATCAATCTCTGCTCTGCTGTATGTCTCTGGTTTCGGCCTACACATAGCGATCTTCGCTGCATGTTCAGGTAAACATATGTAGTTGTACTCAAACATAGTAGCTCTCTAGAACTGACCTGATATCTTCTTCTTGCACATTCACAATTCTTTCGACTAGAGCCCGTGCATTACCATTTGCATCTCTATAGATGCCATACTCATCTTTGTTTTCCCAATGGAAAATTCTTCTGCCATCAGCATCATAGGCTCTCGTTCCATACTCTACGCGACCGTCGATCAATAGGGGATTTATCCAACCGATGAGTCCTGGAGTTTCTAAACTAAAGGGGTTAGATGTACAGAACTCATGAACTCCTGGAATGGTGGTATTGATCGATTCATGCTTCATGTCGTCGATCGATGTTTGAATTTGAATAGGCTCGTTCTTCTTCTCCTTGATGTCGATCGATGCCGGTACCTGTGAATCGATCGATGGCTGTTGCTGTGGTCTAAATAAATTTCCTGATCATTTAGCGATAACAATGGCGTCTGCTACATCCTCCTTAAGTAGATTTAGAATTCTCCCATAAATATCTCGTGCACGTCCTATTGTATCATTGATAATTCCAAACTCATCTGGTCTGAGATAAACATCTTCTGCTCCAAGTAAATGTTCTAGTTTTTGATTGATGTCGTTCGATGGCCAAGATATGCTGACGATTGATTCACTAGTCCCCACTCTCGCGTTCATTACCCAGCCAGCTTCTTCCTCTAGTGCCAGGCTGCGAGACTCGATAAGATCTTCCTATTTGTAACCTGCACCGTATTCTTTGTAAGCTGCACCGTATCCTTGGTAAGTTGGATTGGTGTCGATCGATGGCGTATGTGGACTGTCAACCAATGATCGATTGCGTATGTGGACTGATTCATTCCCAGTATTGATCTATGGTGTATGGTTACCGTTGATCGATGTCGATTTCCCAAGTTGATGAGAAACATGAAAAACACCAGCCTGTTCCATAGAAATCCCTCGGTGTTCGATAATCTCTTTGTCTTTGCAGTTTTCGTCGTACTTGAGGTATGCTTTGTTGTAATCAAAATATCCATGGTAGGTATTGACTTGCTCGAATGTTAGAGTGTCGATCGATTCTATAGGGTGGGTGTCGGTCGATGTTTTGGGTGGGGTATAGATCGATGATCCTTCTTTTGATTCCTCACCGAGCTTGTAATCGTAGAAGCATGTGGCCACAAGCTCTGCATCATTGCACAAATTCGTGAGGGTATGTTTGTTCTTATAAATTTTATCATACACATTATGATCAATCAAGGAAAGGCACAACCTGTTTGTCTTCATGTCACAGATAGCTCCTATGGTGGCCATGAAATATCTTCCAAGCAACAGAGGAGAGTTTCAATTGATATGGATATCCATCACATGGAAGTCTATCGGGATCAAGACGTTTTGAATTTGCAGTAGAATGTCTCTACAAATACCTACTAAGTCTACTCTAGAGCAATCCACAAAAATGAAAGAATCACTGGAAGGCTCCACTTTGAGGTTCAACTTCTATGTTATAGCTATGGGTATGATGCTCACTGACGATCCGGTGTCGCATAGGGCATTGGGAAAATTGTGGTTTTTTATCAGACATGGTACCACAAACTTCCAGTGACCACTTTTCTTCTTTAGAATGACCCTTGGCTTTTTCCTAGGATGACCCTCGGTAGCCTTATCAACCATCATAGGCTCTGATGTATCCATCTTCTGCTTTGGAGTTGTCGTATTTTGTGACCTTTGGTTGATGATCTCATTTTGTTACTGGGTACCATTGATCGATTTTACTATCTCTGCATCAAACGATGTTGGACGATTTTCCCAATTATGCCAACTTCACAGGGACCGTCGATCGACTCTCAGTTCCTTGCGTCGATTGATTCATGTGCGAACTGCCTAACGAACCCGGATTTCCTATACAGAACCTTTCCTCTTGTGGACTTTCTTTCTTGACTTCTACCCAAAAATCATCATCAATCACAACATCGACGTGATGTTCCTGTCCAGATTCTTCCTTCTCCTTGACCATAGCTTCGTATCTCTTAAGGGTTTCACTCGTCAGAGTCACTTGATTTTCCAGCTCCTCCACACGGGGGTCCAGATCTTCGATCTTTGTGTTTAGGTGGAGGTACATGAAATCTAACTTCCCATTGAAATCCACAGTCATCTTCTGTTGTCCCTCCAGTACTTTGTCAAACATAAATTTGATCCATGGTCTTCTGATTGGCCTAGAAATCTCCATGCCTCTGGCAGCTTGGGCTTTAGCTTCAGGTTGAGCTAATGCAGTGTCTGCTTCTGATTATGTATCAGAGATTACAGCCCCCTGATCGTCTATCTTTTGACCTTCTGCATTACGCAGATGACCATTGAGGTCATGAAAGTCTCCATTCTCATTCTGAACCACTACTATAGGCGCAACTATCTGAACTCGTGTGTTGTCGTCGATCGATGCGGATGAGATGTTGTCGATCGATGCTAAGTGATCAATGCCGGTCTATTCTAGAGTTTTGATCTCGGTCGATGTGCTGTCCGCAAAGACGTGTCGGTCGATGCTGAGTAGGTGTCGTCGATCGATGCTTGTCGTCTTTCTTTGCGGATCGCACATTCGAGTTTTTGTGGGTTTGAGAATAGTAATTCTTGTTCTTTATTTCTCCTGGTACTCTTTTGCATGCAGCTAGAAAACAAAGAAAAAGAAAAATCAGTGACGTGAAAGTAAAACAAACCTAGACAAAACCCTAGAAATTAAATATAATGACGATCAATGTTCTCCGGCAACGGCGCTAAAATTTGACATGGGTTTGTTTATTTATTATTCTAGCAGTGTATAAATATCCTAAACAATTAACTGTCAAATTAACCTTTAATCCTAACACACAATATGGAAATATGCTAATAGATGCAATATGGAAATATGCTATTAATGTAAGTATAGAAATATGATAATAGATTAACTAGATGCAAATGTAAATATGCTAGATCTAGGATTTTCAAGCACAATGAATTATAGAGAATAAGAAGCATGGTTATGTAAATATTATAGAACTCAAATATTAATTATTCTGACCCTATTAACGCCAACTCTCGTATGCGAGCAAAATGAAAGACCATTGATCGACGACTAAGGCCTGATGTCGATCGACGGTGATATCAGAAGGAAGTGTGAACGATATTTGATATGCTCACCAAGCTAATTAGACCAGCATCTCGCATGCGCCTAGCAACCTAGTTCAATGAAGTATATTCTGGCACAGATGCTACTCTCGTAGTCGTCCATGTCCTACTTTCGAGATCCTAGTTAGCTACTCTAGAATGCAAGATATAGCACAACTCAATTGATGGATATTAACTTAACCTAGGAATCCTAGTTTTGGGTTAATCCGTGATTGCTATCATTCAACCCTAAATCTAGTTGGTAACTACTCAGACATTATCAAAGTAAGAATAATAATCTGAATATAATGCATAGATAAAATATTGGGGTTCCAATACAAATCTCCATAAGGAGTGATGAATCTTCCCCCTCAATAAATCTTAAATTTATAATGGAATGCTGGTGCACACAATATTACACAGGCACACTGCCCATCCACCAGCCTTCTAGTGCCATACATAAAGTACAAATATAAAACTCTAAAATCCTGGTTAAAACTCGTCGAGGGGTAATCTTGTGTCTTATCTCTAACTTGGGCTTGAAATCGGCTGTTTGCGATTTGGTCATCGATTGGTGGCAGATGTGCAACATCGATCGACCTTGGTCATGTAACGTCGGTGGACGCCAAGGTTGTGTCGTCGATCGATGTTTGTCTTGTACTTCGACTCTCCCAATGATCAGCTCCAGATTACTCTTCTCTAAATGCTCCAAAAGCTCTAAATATCTCCATATATCTCCAAAACGTACCTAGACCTGTAAAGATCTTAAAGATAGCCTAAACACACATAATAGACCCTAAATAGAACCTATAACATGGCCTGAAACTGGTAATAAATAGGCTATGTCATTAACTTTTTCTTTTATTCGGAACAATGAATGGCTCGATTTAATTCGATAAGTCATACATACCTTTTGACTTATGAATTGTCGAAGTGCCGTTATTCCACGTGTATTGATTAGTTTGAAATAACTCGGTAAGTCACCAATCGTTCTGTTCATTACATAGAATTTATCGAACTTTCATGTTACCGCGTTTGATCCTTTAGTTGTCTTATTGTCGTTCGATTGGAAATCGAGTCAAGACACGGTTAAAGGCCAACTTTACATAATTTTTAAATGATTTTAAACGATAACGGTTTCCTATCGGCTTTGAAGTAATTCTGCGAGGCCTTTGGTCGGCCAGCCCATACTCAGGGTTTAACAAAGGATTTAACGTAAACATTTTGGTTAGTCGGTCGATTACTTGGTTCGTAACTTAACCGAAATCCCGCGGATACATTTCTGATCAGGAAGTATCCGAAAATTGGGCACGAGTGCTAGTAAGCGGTCCACTGCTTTGTACGTTCCATAGTTCTGGGGTGTTAGCATCATAAAGTTTTAAGAGACTGTTTGTGGGGAGAGCGTTTTCTTTTGTTATAGCTAGACCGGTTAAGGCTGCCTACATATCTCCGAGTGGATCAAGCCGTTTGTAGTTTATTTCTCTCCGAGTAAAAGTGGCTGCTAGTACGCATTTACTCGGTTTTTTGTTATAGCTGGACCGGTTAAGGCTGTCTACGTAACATCGAGGAGGATCAAGCCATTCATATTTCTTTTTTCTCTGAGTAAATGTGGCTGCTAGTGCATATTTAATCGTTTTTTTGTTGAGTGGATGTGACAGGGTGTCATCTACTTGCTGCGTTTACGGAGTAGTAGTGTTTGAAGTTCATGGAGTTCCACGCTCTTGGTAAGGCTTCGCCGTTGGATGTCGGGCATTACAACTTCGACAATCTGGTAAGGGCCTCTCCAGTTTGTCCCAAGTTTTCTGGATTTCCATTCTTTGGTGTTCTTAAACACCTTTCGCAAAACAATATCGCCCAATTCGAGCGGTCGCGATTTGACCTTCTTGGCGTAGTAGGTCTTGATATGGTGTTGATTGTTTTGGATGCAGAGTAAGGCTTGGTCGCATATCTCTTCTATTTCTTCCAAAGCGTCGAGCAGTATCTCGCGGTTTAGATCGATTTTTTGTGTCATTTTAGATTGTCGGAGACTCGTAACATTTACTTCGGCAGGAGCCATTGCCTCGACTTTGTAGGCTAACGAGAATGGAGTGGCTTTTCTCGCTCCACGCGGTGTCGTTCCGTGTGACCACAAGACCCCGTCAAGTTCGTCTTCCCATAGACCTTTCTTTTAGTAGAGGCATTTCTTTATGCCGTCGATTATGATTTTGTTGGAGGCCTTTGCTTGTCCGTTGCCTCGTGGGTATCTTGGGATTGACGTGTTCAGGATGATTCTCCATATATTGCAGAACTCCTGGAATTTATTCAATGTGAATTGAGATCCGTTGTCAGTGA